>UPTC01001387.1:0-16570 GCA_900537255.1 Acanthocheilonema viteae
GTGTGTGTGTGTGTGTGTGTGTGTGTGTGTGTGTGTAGATGTGAGTGTGGGTGGGATGGGTGGGTGTTTTTCAGTAGTCACTTCAGGATATAACGCAGCATCTGTGTGTTTCAATAACTTATTCCTTTTTTACTGTCTTATCCGCTGTAAGAATGGCTGTGTAGTGAGCTTTTACACAAACTGAAATGTTTTGGCTTTTCTAACCAATTAATGCTTCCTTACATTATTTTCTCAGTAAGTTGTCCCTAGCGCTAAATAATACTGTGCGAGAATGAATTAACTGAATACATGCGCAAAATGTTTAGTTGTGAGAGCTAAAAATGCTGATTGAATAGCAGTTACTAGTATTGGCTCCGGAACGATATTGTTTGTAATCATTGCAACAATTGTGCGTGTGTATATTTGACCTTATGATGAAAATATGTGACATAAAATTCGCTTTTTCTGTTCGTAAGCAGGATAGGACTGCACGTGTTGGAAAAGCTATGGTGTTTTGATACAGTGCAAATTCACGATAATCATTAAAAGCACTGTAACAACATGTTTAATACGGTATTATGAATATTTTAATAAAGTGAAACAAGCAGTTGGATGTTAAATTCTCTGGATCCATACGGGTTTTAGCAATTGTTTTTCTCCAAAAACCCTACTAAGATACGGCGGTAGCAATCATGAGATCAGACATGCAGTTCGTTTGATAGTCAAAAATCCAAAGATAGTGTGGTAGGATAGGGTTAACGGAGCAGTACGATTAGCCACGCTACTGAAAAAAGCTCAGGTATCCTGAACTTATTTGTGTATTATAAGCAGTATGTTTTCTTACTGTCTAGTGTGTCTTAGTCGCAAGACTTTGTTGGAGAGTGTAACAGCCTTTTATGTGTGAGGAACGTTGATAATAGACGACGCACATAGCTTGCACCCCATGATATGGTGATGTAACATAACGTTCTGAAAAGCACGACGCTATTATTATTTACAGTCTTGTAGAATGAGAAAAATAAGAAATGTTGCGATCTTATCCTACATTACTTTGTTAAAGAATGACAAGGGAAAGATACAGATAGAAGAATCTTCCTTCAACTTCGGTTTGCTTTTTGTCTCCGAAATGTTTTACCCGGCTAATATCGTGTAACTGGCCCGGCCGCTATTGTGTGGTTGGTTTCTTCCGTAATGTGTTTATTCATTTAAGACGGGCTAGAATTCAAGTTCGTGGTGGCTCGATATCTATATCTTTCTCTTGACCGTTATTTATCAAGAAACGGTCTAACTAAAGTTAATGGGATCGTTGACAACAGAATGTTAGTTCGGGGTGCTGAATCAGTTCATTTCATTCCATGTAATGTGTTGAAGGACGTCACCAAGTTTTTAGTGTACTGGAAACGAAAATAGGAGTTTGAGTCGTTAGCTAACTTCTAATTGAGTGAAGTCTGTATGACGGATGAGATGCCAGTTTGCAAGAGTAGAAATGGCGTACTTGCTTTTATATAACTTAATGATTGGCTTTGAATGTTTGATCAATTATTTACAAGTTTAGTTGTTTTAATTGTATTGCGTGACACACCGTGCATGCTAAAGGGATGGATGACCCAGGTGAACGGACCTGTTATGTGTGCAGTCTCCATGAAAACGTCACTGAGGAACTTCTGAAGGAACTATTCAGTCAGGTATGTTCTTTGTTTTTAGATACAATTTATTAATTATGTGAAATCGGATTAATCATTTACATATTGCTGCTGTTATTGTGTATTAGGTTGACATTAACCCTAAAATTTATTGTAAGGGTAAATATTTTTAAGGTGGGACCCCTCGATACAATTATTCTGCGTACGAGCAATAATCGTGACTCTAACTCAACACATCGTTATGCGTTGATCGTATTTAAGCATGAAGTAAGTGTCCTGTTTGCATGTGAAATGCTTGATCGAATTGAGCTTTTCAATAAAAAAATTTCGGTTCGACCTAAACAAGGCACTCAGCAGGTGATCATTCTGTTTTTCTTCGTCTGAAGAGTTTGGCTTATTTTGACCTTCGGATGTTTTTATTCCTCACCCAATAGAGGGCTATTGGCGGTCTTTTAAAAAACTTCGAAAGCTTTCCACTACTTAGTGCAATGTTCCTTTCACTATGAATTATTTTACTTCTAAAACGCAGTATTGTGAGAGCAAGTGTATATAAGTTTCGAAAGATTTCAACCCGACTATGACGTTTTGTTATGCCAATTAAATAATAGAGTTTGAGGAAGCATAGATATTAAGGATATAAGTCGGGTCGGTAGGAACTTCAGTTTACAATCTTCAGGCGCAACGATACCGGAAAAATATTGCATTGCATAATTCGAATTCTTGTCCATCGAAATCACGAAGTTATAACAGTGGCTTTTTTAATGCCCATAGACGCAGGCAAAACGGAAATGAAGAGTATTTAAAGCACACCCGAGAAGATAAATCTGGTGTGAACATTTTCACTTTGTTTACTACTGTATTTTTGTAGGCTGCGGATGGGGGGTGCGTTGTTTGGAAAAATTTTGAATAATCTTGTGCTTGGTATACCTGTCGTCAGAAAAAGTAGTCCATTTAGCTTTTTATTCAGCTATTTTACACTTCTCTTGACCTCTGCGTGTTTTTAGTTCTAAAATCGTCTAGTGAATGTGTTGCATTACAAATGTGTATTCTCCGGTAAAATTTTAGTACATTTATAGTCCTGCATTTTTTTGAGAACAGACTGACTAGTAAAGATCATCAAAACTGTTTTTTTTTTTTTGCTACTCTATCATTAATATGATTTTAGCGTACCGCAAAGTATCGATCTACAGAAAAATACTTTTAGAGACCAATTCTTTTGAAAGGATTAGTAAAATCTAGACTAACTGATTTAGAGAAATTAATCTTGTTTTTCCAAACAGTTCGAATTCGAAATCTGTCTATGGTAAGAAGTGAACTTCTTGAAAGAGACTATTAAAAGACTATAATTATTTTATTTCACAGCAGTATCTTGAAATTTTTTTTCGTCTCATATTAATGATTGATGCTTGCATGCTATCAAAAACATCTAAAAGAGCAAATACTGCTTTGAAGGCTCCTATCTCCTATTGAAAGCGAACGTATTTATCAGTGATTTTAATTACTCATCTGCATACGTGTAGTTGCTCTAGGCGGTTCTCAGACTTTTTTTGTTATGGAATGAATTGTTTGGATAGCGACTTCATCAATTTTGGCAAGTTTGCTAATTTGTAACTTCGTTTTTCTTACTGTGTTTATTTTTATTTCCGTATTTTCTGAACCGGAGCGGACAACTATTTATTGTTTAGTGGGCTGTAAAGTGATGTAGTTCAAATGTCATAGACTTCCTTCTTGGTCATGATACATTTCAACATATGATAAGCGTATTTCAGTAAGTAAAACTCAAATGTTCGATATTTATTATTTCCCCTCAAAATATAGTGTGTGCTAAATATTCCTCATCTCTTAATTGCATAAGTTTTGGTGACTTACAAATTAATCTTGACGTAAAAACCTTAAAATTTAGGTGGCTTTGTTTGTATGAACATGCTGTGTAGCAGTAGCGAGCGAAATACATATCTGATATGCATGATGTAACTGGTTTAAGTTATGCAGTTATCATCGCATGTCAGTGTTTTCTGAGTACATTATTCTTGTAAGATATTACAAATTATTGTTCACGAAGAAAGAACTGCAAGCACACACAGGTTTTTCGGTATTTCGGCCATTTAGGATGTCATCTTTTTTGGATGAGTGATCGTAATGGGAGCAGGATTTTACATCGTCAAGAAGACTTGTAATACAGACCATTCCGTTTAATTTGTTTGTTTATTACACTTTTGTTACTGTCTCTTTTTACTGAAACAGGTGATTGCTTTTTCAGCTGTTTCTAATTTTCTTTCACTATCTAGTAATCGAAATTCTAATCCTCAATGAAATCTTTGGGTCAGTACTTCTGAGATTTCTAAAACAAACAAAAACTTCTGATAACTTGTATATGGCATTTTCAAAGGGAACATCAGTTTTGAATACCACAGAATTATAAGATGAGCCGTATCCAAAATATTCGTAGATGGAAAATGATACCCAAATAACTAGTTTTGGTATATTCGGACAAAGCGAAATTCTATAGCCTAAAGAACTGGTTGTATCATCAGTTTTTCCTGGTTTTAGGACCTGGTTTTAGTATTTTTTAAGGAATTATTTTTGTTTATGTTGATACTGCTTACTGCTTTGATTTTATTGTTTTTGGCAATTATGTTACAGTAGTTTAGGATTAGAGCAAGTTTCACTAATATTGTTTACTTAACTCGTTGAAGTAAAGTAGCATTGCAAGTACTGTCCTTATATATGTTCCTGCTCCAGATTATCTGTAAATTTTATGAGGAAAGAGGCTTGAAAAACAAACTGTGCGTTAAATGCGGTAGTTATTAATTAATGTTATGATTTGTTTTCGGTATTTCAAATTGCCTTAACATTGAATGGTAACTTTTACTTTCAGGAACTTTCACTTAACGCCGCGATGCAGAGTGATATTTTACCTCGCAATTATAAGTGTTGGATGAAATTGACTGATTATATCATGTATCCAAGTTGATATCATTTATAAATAAAATGCTATTGGTGTTTGCTATCACAGAGACTGTTTAACTGCAGTTTTTCATTCACGTGATGTCGCGGGACTCAGACAGCAAGGCATCGGAATTTCCAGGAATGTCTAATTCATCTCATAATATAACATGTTCTTTGAGGGAAATGTGGTGCATGTCAGGGAAGTGAGAGTGAAAGAAAAGCGTTCTTGAATAAGAACACAATTTCAGGATGAAGTCATCCATTCTTCCCTTCAGTGTAGGGCACTTAGCAAATATACTGCAACAGCGAGGGTGCGGATAGGTTGGCGTTCTTTCCTGTTTACTCCGGGAGATATGACTGTGACATATCCCGTAGCCGATAATAGACGTGATGGGATATATATACATATATATATATGTGTGTGTGTGTGTGTGTGTGTTTTGCCTATACACATCGGAGGCGCTATTGAAAACTAAGGCCTTAAGGAGGAATAACTCTAAGATAAACGAACTGAGTGATGCTATCAAAAATCTAAGAATTCAGCCAACAGCGGTACACATTCTGTAATAATCCCTAAAGATGCACTCATTCTTTCCAAGCTGCCATTAATGATAATGGATACTCGAGAAATTTTCACAACTCTTCCATTTCATATGTTACATCAATAGATGAAAATTTAATATTATTCCAATGTAAATCATATGAATTGTGAAATTATCTCAATGTACGATATTATACTGTACAGTTATAGCTTTTACAATACATTTATTAGCGTCTGAACTTATTGATTCTGAAGTGATCACTGTTAACGATCATTCTGAAATCAACGGAACTCTCTCCGAAATGATATTATTCCTCAGTGATGCCTCTTTTTTTTTTATTTGAAAAGAACGGAAATCGTTTATTTTTGAGTGTAACGGAAATTTCTGCCTCCAGACATTGAAGTTAAATTGCCGCAATACTACCATGGATGGCTTGCAAAATTCAAAATACTTAATAGCAGCTATAAGGTCAGTAACAATTTCAGTTATTTTAGGAATACACGAATGACAACAATATTAAGGCTTCAATGAGCAATTGAACATGAGGAAACAGCCTTATAAAGATAGGCCAAATTAGGCCAAATTTTAGGCCAAAAAAAGAACCTGGGCCAAATTTTAGTTAATCTGAAAAAATTCCAAACTTTTATACGCGCAATAAAACGTTGTGTCATGTGTGTACTTCTTTCATATTTTAATAATTTTTAAAAAAATTGTAGAAAATAGACATATTTAATCAGCTTAAGCAAACTAATCGCTTGGGATAACATCATGTCTCAAACAAAATAATATCATTATCATCAAATGATTTACGGGAGAGCTTCATGGCTTCCTCGCAGTACAGAAAAAAATCTTTAGCGTTAAAGACAATTTCAAAACATCTAAAAAGAGCTAAATTTGTACAAACTGTATGATTTAGGAGAGATTCAAGATATTTACGATATGATCAAGTCGAAAAATTTATCAGTTAGAATTTCGAATAACTTCAAGAAATCAAATTATAATCTAATAAGGGAACATTGAAACTCTGAGTAAATATCATAACTTCAGTATATTTCGATAAATCTGTAAAAAGATTAGATAAGGATTATCTATACGCCTTATCAAGACAATTGCTGCGTTATATTAATTTAGTGTCAAAAAATTTGAATATTGTGATATTTTATTCGTCACCAACATAATTCCCATTTTATAAAGAGATCCTTCAATTAGTTCGTTTGTTCATTTTGATATTTTACACGTGTTCTATTTATAGAAAATACGAAGAGACTCGTATTTGTTACTTAACTCACATGCGTAATGATTCATCGCCATCTTTACCTTTCTGCATTTCTGCTGTAAAAAGTTCAATGGCCAGAGACATTGCAAAATGTAAAAATTTTCTTAAACTTTTTTAAAATTTACTTTATGCTCTATGCATAATTTTTTCATAACTAATAATATCGAGTGAAAGGTTAAAGGTAAAGAGATAAAAATATTACCATTAAAAATTTTTCATTTAATTCTTTTCATCGTTTCTCATACATCTCCAAGTTTTTGATAAATGTTTCGAACTTGTATTTTATTCATATTTTTGCATCAAATTTACAATAAAGAATAAAATACAAAAAAAAAAACATGGAATATTAAAAACAAAAATATGAAACGGCACTACTCGTAAATATTTCATTTCAAATAAACTGAAAATAATGACACAGATAAAGCTCTTCAATCAGAAAAATACATTTTTGAGACAATTAATCGATAAACTATATTTCATTATGTATTAATGTTTCTCATTCAGAGAGTTTTTTTTTTGCGGTGAATATTGATTGTATGAATGGTAGTTTATCAACTAACTGATCGATAGTTTGTTAGTAAACTATCGATCATTGCAAAATCGCATATTTTTCGCATTGAAAAAGGATAGAATTGAACAAGCGAAATAATTTTAAACCACTCCATCAGAGAATTAGCAGGAAAAAGAAATTTCAATTTCTTTTTTGAAGAATCAAGAAGTGCTGAGTGGGGAACAATTTTTTGTCAGCTTATGACATAGGAAAACCACAACCTAAAATGTGTTCAGAGAATAAATGCACTTTTGACAAAATCAGAACTTACATTGAACAGGAAGGCAATTATAAGCTCATTGCTTTAAAAATATTTCAAAATTTAGGAGTCGGAAAGGAAGTAAAATGGAAAAAAAGTAAGGAAAAATGAGGTCTCTCAAAAAAAGAAACTTCCAGCGTTACTTTCTAAAATCTTATTTATTCTGAATGTAAATATATAAACGATTATCATAATCATTTTAAAAGTATTACAAATTCAATAAATTCAAAAAATAATAAATTGCGTATGAAAGTCCAATTATTTTAGGCTTTTCAACAGTAATATCTTTATCCGATTTACCAAATCACTAATTTCCACCTGTAGGCATGCAAAAAAATATAAAAAGATAAAAACCAATTTGATGAAAGGAACGCTTTTCTGTATTCGTTCTATTTCAAAATTTTGTTTTCCAGATTCAAAAGCTTCTAATGAAAATAATTTGGAAAACAAAAAACAGAATGAAAAGATGAGATGCATACATTTCAATTCGATTGTCGTTTGGTTCACATTAAGAAGCGAATAAATACTGAAATTGGAACTCCACAGTCTCGTCTAATTCAAATTATTTATGCATCTAATCGAAATAAATTAAATATTTATAGGATATACAAGCATTCAAAGAGCGGGGAAGGATGACAGCGGGAGAAAAATGAGGAAGGAGGAAAAAACACAAAAACACTAAGCTCATCGCACATTACCATAGTAAAAAAAGTAAAGAAGAAGTTTTCTCTAAATAATTTTGATTAATTATTTTGCACAAGCGTGAAAAAAAAGATTTTCACTGCAAACATAAATATTTAAAAAAAAAATTTAGTAAATCGTTTCCTGCGAATAATAAACATCTAATCATAAAATGAACGAAAATGGAATGATTTGATAGCTGATAAAAGGTGAATTTCGTTGTTGGAAGGATTGGTTGTAGCACAGAGTTAGATTATCAAATGATTACCTATTTTACTCGATAATCGATTTGTTTCAACTGTTCTTATTTTCTAATGAAAATTTAAATGATTCAAAATTTTTGATAGAAAAATGAAATTTGAAGCACAATTCAGATTACTGATACTAGTTAAATTTTTCATTATAAAAAAGTCAAATCTTTTTTTTTTTATTAATCAATTTTCAAATCAGTATATTAAGCTATGCTAACAACAACAATAACAACCAAAATCAATTTCCGGTCTTCATATTAATTTATGATATATAAAAAAAAAACTATACATGAGCAGATATAGTTTCCTGCCATCCGTTCTAAATCTATATAGTTCTAGAAATTGTTTTGTATGAATTAATAACCCGCAAAAATCAATATATTAAAAACCGAAATACAATTTTCCTTTAAAATTACCAAATTACAGTTAGTATAATTTGTAGACTGTTAAAATTATCTTAACAGTTATTATAGGATTGATTTGTATCGACAAGCTAAGCATTGAATTAATTTAGCAAAGATAAAAACATTTGGTACATAAATGACGATAGATGAGCGAAAAAAGGAAATAGTAGGATCAAGCTCATGGTGAGAAAAAAAGAAATAAATTTTATTTCATAGCAAGAAATACCTAATATTATACATAAAAATGCTCCTTTCTGAAATATAGTTATTATTATGCATATCAATCTTTGGATGAATTACCTTTTTTTGTATATTACCGGTGGTAAGAAAAGATTTTTGTTGCTGTTGTCGATTAGGATTATCAGTTCGACCGTATGTTACTGATACCGGATTATGGCAATGTGTGGAACGGCCTTTTAATAAATTTTGATCCATTTCCACTTCAATATTATCAACTTTGCACCCATTTCGGTGGACTTACATAATCATCTTTTAATCGATATTTTATATCACCACCATTTGTGCGTCGGATAGGTGTTGGACGTGTACCACTTTGAGTTATTATTCTGAAAATAAAGAGGATTTGAAAAGTTGATAAACATTTTTTTCAACTAATTTCAATCTGATTTTTTAAATTCAAAAAATTTTCAATTCTATTTTGCTCTTCATATTCAGCTGCTAAGATTCATCCATCATTCCAAACATTTCATTATATTATTCCTTCATATTTTAATGATACAATTCTGCATTTTAAACCTTTCTGTTAGTTGCTAAAAAATTTTATTATTAATTTAAATCTATCAATTTTATTTTAATTTATTTCAGCAAGTTAAAGTATAATATTAAATAAGAGACTAACTTTTGCAATTTTTTATCAGGAGTAGCAAACTGCGGATAGTATGGATTGATCGTATAGCGATCGCAAGGCTGATTATTCGGCATTAGTTGCTGCCGTTCAGAAGGTAGTGCCGGAGCCTTCGGGGGTGGAAGATTCGGAGGTGGGGGCCTTAATGAAAACGAATATCTGGTAGTTGTGATACCTTGTGCCGATTCACTATTTTTAGCAGCCTGATTTTTCCGTAAGAAATGAACCGCATAAGTTATTAATGTAAATACAACAATTAGCACCAATAGACCACCATAAAAGTAAAGATTTGATAACACTCCATTATCCGACCCTGGAAAATAATTTATTCGTTATGGATATTCATTAAATTAGTTGATTTGATTTCTTTTTATTTACATTTAACCGTATTAACACTGTTAACAATGAACGATAAATAAATTACCTGTCATAAAACAGTAAAATTTTAATGTCGTAAAATTTTCAAGGACTAACTTGCAATAACATGAAGATATGCTGATCGATAAGCGATATCACCATGAGCATTTGTTACTACACAAAGATATGTCCCAGAATGCTCATATCGTACATTGGGAATGATAAGCCTATTTAAGCTTACACCATCTGATAGTTCAGCACTTGTTTCCGGTTTTTCTAATAGCAAAAGATGCATGTTGTTTGCATGAATTAATGTTGCATTTGCATTTGTTTGACGAATTGCATTCGGATCTTCCACTCGTTTCAACCACTAAAATCGAGAAAACAAACTCATTATTTACCTTAATATATCACACTTTCTCTAGTTTCATAATCATAGATCAATCTTATCCCATTCATTCAAACATCTCACATTTGTTAAATTTTTTTTCGCTTGTTTGGTTTTCAGTGATTTGATAATGATTTATCCCCTTTCAACTTCACCGCTACTTTTAAATTTGAATATTGAATACATATGACAATATTTATCTTTAAAATCAATACCGCTTGAACGTATATCAGAACCTGAATCGGAATCAGTTTGAATATCAATACCATTGTTCAATCTTAGCAATGTCAAAATAAGAATAAATGGTTGATATCAATAAAAAGTATCAATCTAGCTGCGTGAGAAACGTGGAAATAATAATACCTTAATAAGTGGTTGCCGTTGATTCTTTACTCTACATTGGAATTGGGCAGTTCGACCAACTCGGACAGTGTTATTGAAAGGTTCATCAATGACTGGATAAAGTTGCGCATTTGTCTGATCAACAGACCAGCTTTCACCATCCAAACCTTCGAAGAAATTTTCCACATAAACGTGAAATGCCGCTTCGATACTTCCGTGTTCGTTTTCTAGTTTACATACATATTTACCACCTTCGTTGGGTTGCACATCGCTTAGGTAAAGTATCGCCGAGGAATAATGGTAAGTAATTTCTGAAATTATTTATCATTATTCCAAAGAAAAATATATGAATCACTTTTATTATAGTAGTTTGATTCATAAATGAGAATTGTGATTTTCTTAAGATTTCAAAAAAGATTGATAGTCAAAATTTAAGAAATGATATGAATGATCAATAATCATTAATCATGTTTTATTTCCATATTAATACCTCGTTCTAATGCCTTCCCATCTCGTAGCCAAGTAATGTGTGGCAGTGGATTTCCTTTTGCAGGACATTTTAGCAATAAAGCTCCACCAATTGTTATCCTTACTGGATTTGTCATCCAATTTCGAATTTCTGTTTCGTTCTTCCACAGTGGTGGAGATGCTGGAAGCATTCTCTTCAAGTCAATTACTAGACATCATTTGAATTCATGACATTTCTTATCCTGTTGCGCTAATTTAATAAAATTCAATAAAAGTATACAAAGGTTAGTAATGATTTGGACGGGCAAAACAATAATGGAATCTTTTTGTTTACTTCGCAACATTTCAAGAATTTTAAATATTTTGCGTTGAATAAAAATTTTATTAAAGCATGAATTTATCCGCTCAAAAATGTCACTTATTTCCCATATCATAAAACAAATATGATCTCAACTTACTTTTTGATGTCATGTAAACTCCATCAAGTGAATCATAGAACTTATTAAATTTTAAATATTAGAACTCTCAAAGAAAGTTTGTTTTTCTGCTCGCCCAATTAAGAAATGCTTCAATTCATTGCAGAAACATTGATGATGATTTCAAAACAGAAACAATTGATGATTTCATTATTTTTCAATGTTTTAAAGTATTTTGCAAATTTTGGCAATCGTTACTGTCTTTTCAAAACAATAACTCTCAATTACTGTCTCAATTACAACACGCAGTTATCTGCAAATTTTTTCATTTTCTATTTATCTCTTTAGTAGCAACATCATTCCCTTTTTTTTCAGGTGTAAATAAAAGTTAATTTCAACTGACTGCCATTTCTGTTTAATAATGCATCAATTCTCAGCATTCACTCGAACAATTTACATTCTCAAATTTTGGTTTAAAAACACTACCACAACACTTGCAGTCAATTTGAGTTGAGTAATTAAAATAAATTACCGTTAGTGGTGAGTGTAAGTGTGCTGTCAGTATTTTGCTCATTCTCCACTGCTGGATCATAAAAAGTTACTGTAAAATTTAATTCTCGATGTCCAAATCCATTAACCACTTGACATTGATATATTCCACCATCAGATAGTTGAGGATTACGAATTTTCAGTTCACGATCTGATCGCGTCAATTTAAAGCGATTGTTGAAGTCGAGTCCAATCTTTAAGAATATAAGAGAGATTTTACGATTAGTTAGGCTATTTCAGAACAAAGGATTAATGCATATATTTTTGTTGAAGAAGTGCCTGGTTCGTAACAGGACAAGATAAATGACATCCAATAAGATTCTTTAGTAAAACATTTCCGTGTTTATTTGTTGTTCCAAAAATTAGTTCATGCTCACTGGCATGATCTTTTACGCTTAGTTTTCTGTGGAATGACCTCATTGTATCACACTGACCTTTGAATAACCTCAAAATGATTGTATAGCATAAACTTTTGATTCCCGCCTCAAATACACAAGTCAATGTGTATCCCAATTTAATGAAAATAGGAGATCGAAAGGAATTAAATTTAAAATAAATGATTGTGTTGTTCATTCACTCAGGACAAGTGAAACTGTAATCCATAACAAAATGAGTAAATTTATTTTCTTTTAAAAATCAAATTTTTAATTATCAACTTTTTACTTTCTCTTTCCAACAATTCCTTTTTTCTCTTCTTCTTTTGTAAAACCAAGCAAGATGTGTTGAATAAATTTATCTAACATTTTCCCATTTCACCAACTCTCAAAATACCTCGTCTCTTTTTTTTTAAGTACCCGAGAGATAACCCATACAATCATCATAATAATAATAATAATATCAATTAGTTGAAGTAGACAAAGAAAAAAAAAGAATCTTTCTTTTGACTAAAATTTACTAATCAAATGAGCTTTTTCCTTTTTTTTAAATACTATTTACATGGCATAATGATTACTGCAACAGTGATAAATTAATCGAAATGGCAGATATATCACTTTGATCAATCACATTATTCAGATAAGACAGTTAGCGAAGCATGGAAGGATAGGAATGAGAAAAGAGAAAGAAAAAATAGACGCAAAAGTTTGGGAAATGATTGATTGATAAGGTTTGTATGCAATATCGATATTATTCTAATCAAATATGTTAGCAATATTAGCTACGGAAGCATTCGAAAATTGCTTCATAAAAACTAAACCATCGTTGTTTCTCTTTCATTGTTTGTTAAAAAGAAAGTTTCACTTACAGTGAGACTATAAAATGTTATCTGTTAGATTTATCCTTCAATGGATAAATATATTCAGTTTTAAGTATTTAAAGCAATTAGTAAAGTTTAATTATGTGCTTTAATTGCAAGAAGGATAGATGAAGATTGTGATAACAAGGTTTATTGAAGGTTGATTAATTAAATGATAAAAACCTCTTTTCATTGTTTCAACCCACATAAATATCAATATCTTCGCAAAATTTAATATTATTCACCCTAAATTTTTCATCCAAAATTCACTGTGAGAAAAGGATTGGTCAAAAAACAGACAATTTACACCTGCAACTCTTGACCAATCTTTTCGATTAGCAAGATCGATTATTACAAAAAGTTAGATAACTAAAATGATATTCATTTTAACGGAAGATATTCGATGACGCATTTTGATATTGAAAATTTTTATGTTTAAAAATTTTTAAGCAATTTTTGAAGTGAAGGAAGAGAGAGAATAAGAGAGAAAAAAAAGGAGAAGAAATAAAAGGAAGAAGAAAACAAAAAAATGAAGAAGTACAGATGAACTTACTGGCTCGTCGTTTTTCTTCCACTGAATCATTAAAAGGTCATCGTTCTTCTCCTTGACAGGACATATTAGTCTAAACTGCTTCGTCCCGATTGGAATACGAAATTCCGTTTGTGATGGTATTGATAAATCTGGTGGCGCTGAAACCTTTTTTTTTAACTAATCAAAAAATAAAACGTTTTTTCATTCGAATTATTGAAAACTTGAAATGGGAAAAAACAAATAAACAATACTTGAATTGACAGATTGATATTGCAAAATTCATCGATCACAAAACTGTGACTGATGTTATTACAATATTGTGAGAAAATGAAAGATATGCAGAATAAAAATAAAAATTATAATCTTTATAATTTCACATCTTTTTTTTAATACAATTTTTGACTCACAACACTTTTTTATCTTATATCAACTGAAGCAGATTTATTCAGCAGGAATTTAAATGAATTTGAAAGGGACTGATAAATTTGACCTCTTAAATTATATTAAAATATAATAAATTCTTTACTCAGAGACAATATGAATTATCATGTTGCAAGTTTTTAATTCCAAACTTGTTTTTTTTTATTCTAATACTCCATTTTTCAAATATTTCTCCATCCTCTCTTCCCTTCCCGCTCCACATCCCTGTGTTTTAATGTGAAGCAGTGTGACGTTTTACGGCGATAATTTTGCGGACATGTCAATCTTCTTTGCCTCTTTCTTCTCGTCGCATTGGGGACACAAGCTGTTTAGGGGACATCGACGAACAAGAGCGGGAGAGGAAGAAGGATGAAAATGGAAAAGAACTAACCAGTCAGTCCATCAAACAAAGGAATCAAAATCATAATGACATTATCAGAGTGGACGATCTTTTGGAGTAGTTAAATGCCAGTGGCCAGTTTGCACTGGTATGAAGGAACAAACAAACGGCAATCAAGCAAGCCATAAGAACCTATTCAAAACGTCATCTTTAAATTCTTTCTTTCCGCTTGTCCTCCAATAACTCCGTTCCACCATAACCTTCTTCATCAAGCAACAAGATTAAACTGTCAATGTTAGCCAATTTCAGAGTGGAAGAAAAGGATAGAAAGAAAACTCGGCTACACTGTATTATGTTTTTCATTTTATTTCACCATATTTCTGAATTTGTTGAATTCCTTTTATTACAAAGAACTGTCAAACTTTCCACATACACACACATGCGCACACAATTATCCCTTCATTTTTTTTTCTCTCTCTCTCTCTCTCTCACTCTGTTTCCGGATCATACTGTTAGTGTTGAATAATTGACAGCCGGAAGTAGAAAAAAGTGAAACAATTGAAATATATTTTGCTTGAAATATAAATCAAAAAGAAAAGAAAAGAAACAATATAACTATAAATGAACTATTTTACATTTCAATATAATATAATATATTGCTCGCTAAAAAATGAATAACTATCATTCAGCAATAACTTTTGTGAAGGTGGCAATTTTATTTGAAAAAAAAAAAACTATAAAATAGAATATATTATAAATGAACTGTATGCCAAATATAGATTAAAGAAAATAATATAAAACGATTTACAGCATGATAAGTATTTTTTGTTTGGCAAATAATGAAATGCATAAATGAACCTATATTTTTGCCATCGTTCTATTGATACGCTAAATGACCTATGTAAATTTTAAATAGTTTGGATGGAAATTTTCCAATTTTCACAACTTTTCATTTTTATCGGGGCGTTTTTGCTAATTTCAAACAATTGAATTAATTAATTTTATTGCATATTCTCTCTTCCACTTTTTTGTATATTAACTTGATTTAATATAAAAATGAAAAATTTATTCCCTCCTCCTCTACAATTTTTTTTCGCAAATAATTTCAATGAGGCGGCGTAGTTCAAAAGGTGGCGGTTTTCAACAAAAACCCATATTTATTCTTTCCTTTTCTGCATTGTTATAATGTTGATCAAAGGAAGAAACAGTTTCCTTTTTTCTTTTCGTTAAATTATAAAATTTTACAGTACTTTAAGAAAAAAATCTATTATCGAAAATTTAGCTATCGTATTGTTCAGATGCCTTTAATCGAGGTGATTTGGTAGAAATCTTATGAAACAAAAAATTGAATTAAATGTTCCTTATCAATTTGAAAAACAAGCATACATATTCCCTATCATTTGTCGGCAAATTTCAAAAAAAAGGAAGAGAAAGAAGAAAAATCCATTGAAACTTCACAGAAATCATTCAGGATTATCCAGACGATCGTCTCAATGTACCCATTATTTCGCTTATTTACCATTAATTTCATTGTTTAATGGGAATTTGAAAAAGAAAATTTGAAAATCACCGCTTCGTCAGCTTTATACATCAAACATTATCTATTCATGACAAATAAAATATGATCAGTGAAGGAAATTTTTGGCTGATAAGAATTTGAAAAGGAAACATGTCGCAGTGTTTGCAGCGAGCATGAGCATATCATTTGGTTGAATGATAAAGCCGGTCGATAGAATTTTCCACTAGTTTTTTTTATTAGCATCATTAATTATACCTAATGTTCGGATATTCAATAATCTCAACAAAATTCCCATACAAAACTAACTAAATACGTCTTATATTTATACTAAAAATAGGATACCATCAATATGTGTTAATATTTATTGATTGTCGGAAATTTTGGCAACAAAAATATTATCAAAAAAGAAAAAAAAGGAAAACAAATTTCTTCAAAATTAATTGATGATTATTACACTATACTAAATGGCTAAATCCATTCCCATTCATTCAATATTTCAATTACTAAAGCATCAAATCATTTTGTCAATTTTTTGTTCCAACTTTTTTATTGTAAAGCAAAGCAACTTCGAAACTGCTGCTACTTCGTGGCATTTTTGAGAAATGG
>UPTC01001388.1:0-16560 GCA_900537255.1 Acanthocheilonema viteae
TTTTATTTAAAAAAATTTCCTGCAGAACTAACTTTTCTTTAAAAAAATATCCCGTGATAACTTCAATATTAGCACTACCTTTAAATCATTTCAATTAATGTGGTTGAGTTAATAACTTATTTTTTGTTTTTTGTTTTTTTAACATATTATACATATCTTTTTGCTTTCACTCATAATGAATTAATATTATTTTGCAGTGAAATGTTTAAATGATATAAAAATTAGTGAGTGAATTATTATTTACTTGATCAGTGCAATAACTTTAGCATACTTCTCATGTAATTTCAGTCTCATCGTGATTTTATCCATGCAATCATAGATTTCTTTTTAAATTAACTTTTCATTATGTTTGTTAATTTTGTAAATATCGATTCAATCAATAATAGATTTGCACTGTTCAAGCAATATATTTCTATTAATCGATATAGAAATGAATAGCAATTTTACAATATCTCATACATTTAGTTGTTTTAATCTCACTAAATTGGATAAAAGCTAATTTAGTATTTTTCCCCTTACTTAAAATATAAAGTTGAATTTTTCTTTTTTCCTCTTTTTTTTCATATTGAAATAAATTTAGATGAATGAAGCTGAATACATTTTGATGAATTTCATTTCATTTTCACTCTCATTTTCAGTTCGAACTAAACATAACTTAATTATATAACAGAATAACTGAATTTAACTCCAAATTTGAATACATCTTAATTACAACAGAGGAACTGAATTTAATTCTAGATTTAAAAAACTTAATTACAACAGAGCAACTAAATTTATACATGATTATAACTTGGTAACTAAATTTAACTCCAAATTTGAATATATCATAATTGTAGCAGAGTAGCTGAATTTAATTCCAAATTTAAATAACTTACTTATGACAGAGTAATTAGATTTGATTTCAAAAATTCACAATTTTCAAACTTAATCAGCGGATCAAAACAAATCTCACTGAAACAATCAAGCTTAAGCCAGTGAAAATTGCACGCTAATGTTCGAACTATTCTTCAGTGCGAATTATTCAAGAGGTCGCACGGGAATATTTTAAACTATTGCGCGAGTTTTGAATTTTTTAAGTAAATTTCGGCTTCCTCTCCTCTCCTCTCCCTTTCCCTAATTGTTCCTGATAATGTACACCTCGAGAAATTACAATGATGGATGATAGTACAGTTTAGTTAGTGAATATGGTGCTGAATAAGGCTTGTATGTGCAGTTTGAAAAGCCATCAAAATTCAGGATAACATTACAAATGAAAAAATTTATGAAAATAGAATAATGTTTGAGAAAGTATTATAAATTGAGAATGTATTGCGTTTAAATTTATTTCCTGATTCATTTTTTAGTTTGGAAGTAGCAAAATTTGAAGTTTTATTTTATTTTCTAATTTTCATCATTTTTTATCTTTACATCCTATGAAATTAAGCAAAATTCTTCTTGCAGCCATTATCTTGCATATGATTACGTGGAAAATACGAAACTGGAAAAATTGATTGATGTTATATTCATAATTGTTAATGCTGAATGTGTACTATAATATAGTGAGATCGGATGGCATTAACGATTGGTAAACGTATAGCACGAACAACAACATCATCGATTAAAGCAAAACGGAACAGGTTAGATCTTTTTAAATTTTACCAAGTCAAGAATGATAAATTTTCTGATATTTTGCACAGAAGAAAAAAACTCATGCATTCATTTTATCGCATCTTGTAATAATACTAACTGTATGTAGAACCATGAAATAAAATTTGCGATATTTAATTCATATTAATTTCGATATCTATTTCCTTAAAGATGTGCAGAAATATTTTTTCGTCTCACATGAAATTTTCTGGAGTAGTCGCATTCATGCTTTTCATTTCTTATTGGTATTATTATCCATAAGAATGTGTTATTAAACAGAAAATAAGTAATAGTAAATGAAAATTTTTGAAGGTATTATTGCCGAAGAAAGCAAATCATCAAGTTATCCCGCGTCATTTTTTGATTAACCGTAACAATCGTCAGTAATTCTGATATTTTTGTAAACTCAATTTATTGCTTATGTTTCAAATTAATTGAATTGCAGAGCTGCTGAGAATGAGTCATCAGTTTTTGCAACACAGTTGGCATCACTCGCACCCTCGGATGATGATACAATAAGAACTACAATTAATCAATTTGAAGCAAGTTAGTTTTCTTTTAATTGAAAATATCCTACGGATTTTGAACGTAACCAAGTGGTTAATGTAGAATTTTGTTTTTTACTTTAGTTTATCTGCTACAGCATTGTTCATTACTCATAATTGAACTTATTCATATGTGAAATGTGGATATTTACTTGGATCTTTCTATTATTTTCGATTTAGATCGTATTTGGGCTCGTCCATCACTTCCTGTTGAGTTACATACGAATAAATCGGAAATCGATTTTCAAGTTGTTGATGTCGATTATTATATGAGTAAGCGAAAATTTTTAAGAACAAAACTGAAATCTAACAATTTAATGTTAGCAGTGAGATGATCTACTGGAAATATTACTTCGAAATTTCTGCTGAATAATTGAATTATTCTATAACTTGGATATAATTTTTGATGTTTGAACTAACTTGAAGATAGAAGTTATAATTTACTTAAAATTACCGTCATTTTGAGAACCATCTATTAGCATCATAGTTTACTCAAATGATTGCCTGTTTTATTTTCATTTCAGACAGTGAAAATAACATTGTTATTCGCTTGTTCGGAGCTACTGCTGGTCAGAATTCAGTTTGCGTTCAAGTTCATGGATTTCTTCCATATTTCTATGTATTATTGGAAAGTCCGTTTGATGAAAAGAACATAGAGTATGCAAAAAAGTATCTGAATGATATTATTAAGGTTAGTCATTTTATTTTGAAGGTATTTTCATTTTTTTCAGGGTTCTGACGATTTTACGTTTGTTTTAAATTAAATAATATCAAAAGACTAATTTTTTGTCTTAAAATAGAGCATTTCTGGATTCCAGGCTCAGGTCCCGGCAAATATTGGTATCCCAAAGAACGTTGAGAATTTAGTTATTGATCTCGATATTGTACATGGTGCCAGTATTTACGACTATAGAAAAGACCTGAATCAGAAGTTTCTGAAAGTATATGTTTGTTCTCCGAAACTTCTCAATTTGTGTAAGCGATAGAATTTTGCTGGCAAAATTTATGATATTTTGCAACTTTTGAGAACTCTAACCCTAAAGTTTTTGTTGCAGCTTCCGATTATTTTTAAATATGCTATTTGGAACTGAATCTATGTTCATTTAGGTCGGCGAGTATTCACTAATGGAGTGAGCTTGACGAAAGGAGGACAAATTGAGTCATTATCATGTTTTGAAACAAATATTGATTTTGAAATTAGATTTATGACGGATCATGATTTGGTTGGTTGTGCATGGGTTACATTACCGTCGAAAAAATATCGAATTATTACGGGGAAGGAAATGATTAGTCGTTGTCAATTTGAGGTTTATTTCCGTTCATTTTTTTAAAAAGAACAAAAAATGTCTTTTTTTTTCTTTGAAGTTTATTTCTGTTTATTAAAAAAAAACTCAAAATATCTTTTAGTCATTGTAGCAAGCTTTAGGAATTTCACTGAAATTACTGTCAATTCAGTGAATATCAGTTCACTTTTGGACTTCAATACATTATTACACAAAGTTGCGCAATGAACATTTATAGAATATTTCACGCATTAGTATCATTTATTGCATTATTACAGAAGATAGCTTATTTCTGTAATGTTTAATAACCGATAGTAATATGCCATATCTCTGCAGTGTCTAACAATCATGAAGTAATATATCGTTGATTTAGATCTACATCCTTGAAATTGCATGACACATAGGTATTACAATTTTTATGGTTATTTGAAAAATAAAATTGCGAAGTGGTTCAGCTATAATCTTAAGAAATATTTTGCAGTGTGCAATAAACAATACAGATCTCATTATTCATTCGTCTGAATCAGGTCCGAGATGGTCGTCAATAGCACCACTGCGTATTTTATCATTTGATATCGAATGCACGAATCGACAGGGTTGGAAAATTTGTTATCTCTATTCCAAAAATCCTATGTTAACTTTTTTAACTTATAAGGACCAAATGCCACCATATGATGGATAGAACTACATTTTCTACTTAAATGGTCATTGAATTTTTATGTGATGTGCAAAATAAGTTGAACTATACCGAATAAATTCTGTATGAATTAATAAATCTCACTACATTAGTTGACAATATGTTAAGTTTATGCCAAATATGTTAAGTTTATGTGGTTATCATTTTTTTCAGGCATATTTCCGGAAGCTCACACTGATGCTGTTATACAAATAGCTAATATGGTCAAAGTTGAAGGCGAAAGTGAACCATTCATTCGGAATTGTTTTGTAATTGGTGAAACTGCTCCAGTCATTGGCAGTGAAATTATTATTTCTAATTCAGAAGAAGAATTACTTAATGTAAGAAAAATCTAAAATCTTCAATTCAATTTTTTACTTTCTGGGTTTATTTGGTGTACCATCATTAAATTATTTTCAGAAATGGGCGGAATTTGTTCGTATTGTTGATCCAGATCTCATTACTGGTTACAATATTCAGAATTTTGATTTCCCATACGTTGTAGAACGTGCTCGAGTACTAAAGGTTCTCTTTAATTGGACGGAAAATTTCATGAAAAAAAAAAACAGTTCACTCTGTACTGATTTAGATCGAAAATCGAGCGACCATGCTAGGACGTGTTCCAAGTTCACTTTCGAAGGTTCGAGAAATGCCTTTATCTAGTAAACAAATGGGTAACAGAACGAATAAAATAACAAATGTTGAAGGACGAGTCGTTTTTGATGTCATTCAAGTAAGTTGGTTTATGTTATATAATGATTTTATGAACATTTAAAAATCTACAATTGGGTACGTTGATAATGCCAGTACATAGATTAAGTACAACTGTTGATAAGTTTTATAATCATTGAATTCAAGTTGTTTTGATAATTATGATTATGTACCATCATAATCATAATTATCAAATATGTACCACCATTAGTTTAAGTAAAAGTGCTCATTTGGTAAACAATTTGTCGCTAGTTAAGGTTTGAAATGTCTTGATTGTTGCACTTATGTTTTTGGTCCTGAAATCTTTTGTTTTTACTTGTCTAAACATGGTGTGGCGTGGACATGATCGGATTCAGTGCTAGAGCACCTGTCATGTAAACAAAGGGTCGCAAGTTCGATCCCTACATTCGGCATATCTTATACTTTGTGATTATTGGTTTGATGAAAGTCGAATTTAGGTCGTTTTGCGGGATTATAAATTACGAAGTTATTCATTGAACAGTGTCAGCTACCATTTTTTATGTGAGCAGAAGGAAGATGTGGATTATTCGATGATTGCAGATCTTCAGGTGGGTAAATTTACACAAATCTGGAAGTGTTAAGAAGTAACTGCTATTTGTGTCAGTTCGAGAATTCTTGTGAAACTGTGAACTTCGACGGCAGCGAAATATGTTACATTGCCAACTTCAGTGTTAGTACGTTAACGTCACTCATTGTTGAATGATACTCGTGGAATAAGAAAGAGAAACATAGTATAAGTTCATGTAGCAATCACTGATATTGAACTTTTTCGGAAGATTTTCAGAATGGAAATGCTTTTACACGTCGTCGACTAGCTATTTACTGTATGAAGGATGCATATTTGCCGTTAAAGTTACTGCAAAAGTTAATGTCCGTCATTAATTACATCGAGATGGCACGTGTTACCGGTGTTCCTCTTGATTACCTGCTTTCTAGAGGTCAACAGGTCAAAGTCATGTCACAGATCCTGCGAAAAGTATGGATTTTAGGAAAGTATACAAAGAAATATGTAATATATTTTGAATAATTACTTCTTTATATTAAATATGTCTACTCCGGTTGTATTGGAAGTTGTAGAGAAATGAGAGTTTTTTACAAATTTTAGGCAAAATCGATGCATTTCTTTTTACCGGTCATTGATGTCATACAAGCTGACGATACTTACGAGGGTGCAACAGTAATCGATCCTATTCGAGGTTTCTACAGTACTCCAATTGCAACGCTTGATTTTGCATCTTTATATCCATCTATTATGATTGCTCACAATTTGTGTTACACTACGTTGATTCGGGGTTCAAATGCAGCATACAAGTAAGTTGTTTGAAAGAAGTCAGAGGTAAGTGTTAAAGAAAACATATATGCTTACTATCAGTTTGTTTGAGTAAAGTGCAAGCAATATATTTTTTCGAAAAATTTTCAGTTTGTCTAATTTTGATTTCGAAGTAACTCCGTCAAATAATCGTTTCGTGAAGCCGAACATTCGTCGCGGTTTGCTACCTCAGATTTTGGAAGATTTGTTGAACGCTAGAAAACAAGTAAAGAATGAGCTAAAAAATGAGCAGGATCCATTTCGGTAAAAGGATTTTTCATTTTGAAATTGATTTTTTTCTCTTAATCTTAAATAGACAGTGATTAAATAGGTACATTTTGCATGCTTAGCTAGTACAAGGAAAAAATTCTTCAAAAAATCTCTAATACGCTTATAATTGATATTGCCGAGAAAGTAGCAATCACTTTTGAGAACAAGATACTTACGCTTAATAATGAGAATTATTGGACTCTTGAAAATCCACTGTGAAATGGTTGCTGTTACTGATTAGTTTTTATTTACAAATATTAAGATCATATTGCTGAAAATTTAACTTCTCTTGCTTCTCAGCGAAATGATATTCTCGCTAAATACTTAAAATATTGATTAAATTTGAAAATGTTGTTCTGTAAATTTTTTTCAGACGTATGGTATTAAACGGTAGACAACTTGCGTTAAAAATATCGGCAAACTCGGTTTACGGTTTTACGGGCGCTTCAATTGGAAAATTACCGTGCTTAGAGATTTCTCAATCAGTAACAGCTTATGGTCGTCAAATGATTGATTTAACAAAAAATGCAGTTGAGGAGATTTATAGGAAAGGTTATTTGGATGGCAAATGTCCATGCGATGCTCAGGTAAATATTCTGCTTTTTTCACAAGCTTTTTTTTCATTTCAGCTTTGATATCTCGTATCTTCTTATTTTTATCAAATTTCAGGTTATTTACGGTGATACTGACTCAGTGATGGTGAAATTTGGTGTTAAAGATGTCAAAGCAGCGATGGAACTTGGTTTGCATGCTGCTACAGAAGTTAGTAAAAAGTTCACACCTCCAATTAAATTGGAATTTGAAAAGGTATTACACTTCTGTTTGCATTCTCGGTCAATGGTTAATAGAAATGAACTTTTATATTTCGAATTTCTAAATTTCAAACCTGGGGTTTTAAATTTCGTCATGACTCCCAAGCTATTTGAAGGTAAATTTTCCTATTTTGTACTAGTTTTTTTTAAACTCTCGGCGGTTAATAAATTCAGCAATAAAGAAGTTTCAATAAAAATATATAATGCAACGAAATACTTGAAGAAGTTGTAATAATTTTGAGAAACTTTGTAAAATTATATATTACAGGTTTACTCACCTTTTTTGTTAATAAACAAGAAGCGCTACGCTGGTTTATATTTTACGTGTCCTGAGAAGCATGACAAAATTGACTGCAAAGGATTAGAAACAGTTCGGCGTGATAACTGCCCACTGGTGTCAAAAGTTTTGAGTACATGTTTAGAAAAAATGTTGTTGGAAAGTGATGCTACAAGTGCTTTAGAACATGCTAAAAAGGTAATCAGTTTTTTTTTCACCTTATGTAGCTTGACTTAACTGCATCTTTTTGATTTTTTTATTAGATATTAGAAAAGATAGTTATTATTCTGCGTTTTAAATTTATATTTGGAATTTTTCAAACAGGTAATATCCGACCTTCTTTGCAATCGGATTGATATCTCAGAACTCATAATCACCAAGGAATTAACTCGGTCAAGTAATGTGAGTTTTTTGGGCAGAAATTATTACTTTCGGCTTATTGGTCATATTTGTTCCCATTCAGTGGCAACTTTCAGTATAAGATTTCTCAGTTTTGATATTTCAGGCCTATGCTGCGAAACAAGCCCATGTAGTTTTAGCAGAAAGGATGCGAGAGCGCGACCCCGGATCAGCACCGCGGCTAGGTGACCGCGTGCCCTATGTTATTGTTGCCAAAGGCCAAAAGGTAAGTTTTGAATTCTTTAATTTTTATGTAGTTACTAGAATCAATGTACCTAGAGTTAAATTAAATTGAACTGTACAAATTAGATCAGCAAGATTTTCATTATAAAGTTTATTATATTTTAGGTGCCAGCATATGAAAAGGCCGAGGATCCTTTATATGTATTACAGAACAACATTCCCATTGATACAGTCTACTATTTAGAAAATCAACTGGCTAAACCATTGGCTCGTATTTTTGAGCCTATTTTGGGTGATAAAGCTGAATCAATTTTAACAAGTATGCTTTGGAGTTGGAAAATTCTTGTTGAACAAATATCATACTCAAAATTTTTCATC
Source organism: Acanthocheilonema viteae (assembly GCA_900537255.1). Classification (NCBI taxonomy): domain Eukaryota; kingdom Metazoa; phylum Nematoda; class Chromadorea; order Rhabditida; family Onchocercidae; genus Acanthocheilonema; species Acanthocheilonema viteae. Next base: position 8,491 of record UPTC01001388.1, read on the forward strand.
ATTATTGCTCTTGATTTTAAGCTGGTGTGCATACGCTGGTTAAAACAGTGGTGCAATCCAAGAAATCTGGATTGTCACAATTTTTCCAGAAAACTGAACGGTGCCTTTCATGCAAGAGTAGCTTACCAAAAGGTGTAAGTGATGCTACATGCATGTATTGCAAACCAAATGAAGGGAAGGTGTATATTACCCACGTAAGTTACAATTCTCATATGACAGTTTGTATAATTTGGCTGTTTAAGCGCATTGAGTTGCTAATTGTTAGTCAAAAAATCACATGTAATGATTCGTTTCCTTCTTTTTTTAATAAGAGCAATTGTTCAAGTCAGTTGCTGTTGAACAGATGCTTTGCAAAAAAAAAATCATTTTCTAATGTTAATATTTTTTCTAATATATATTGCAGTAATATTTGAATGTAAAGTATGTAATCAATGATAGTATTGAAATTAAAATTTTCTAATTTTATTTCTTTAGATTTTTTTAAAATGACCTATTTTTCCTTAAGAATTGATGATTTTAACTTCAAAGTTATCCTATTTATGTAACTTCATATATAATTGATTTCTCTTGCAGTTAGCTCTAATGAACACTATAGAAAATCGCTTTGCACGGTTATGGACTGAGTGTCAAAATTGTTCCGGGACAATGAACGAGGAAGTGCTTTGCTCTTCGTAAATTTTAATGATTTTTTTAGAATATCTTCGGGAACAAACAAAATCATGATTTTATTTACGAACTCATTTATCACTATTGAAAAGCTGTCAGTGATTCTTTTTTCTCATTTTGGTATTATATCTGATAATTAAATGACTCATTATCAAGCAAATACTCCGTGGCTTGTCTTTCCGGTCTAAAAAACAATTGGAAATAAATATATTGATTCATGATTTAATCTTTATTTATATTTTGATAATACAGATTTTTTTTTTGCAGAAGAGATTGTCCAATCTTTTATATGCGAGAAAAAGTACGATACGATCTTGCGGAACAAATGAAATCTCTCCAACGATTTTACCTCTCAACCTGGTGATGAATTTGAATTAGTTCAATATTTATAAAATTGTTAACTTTCTGACTTGTCCACATCGCGCAATCAATTGGCATAATAAAGTGCAATGATTGAAAGTGAAAACTGGTGAAAGTAACTGGTGAACGTGAAACAAACTGGTGAAACTGGTGAAAGTGAAACAAATTTCTCAATTTATTAAGTAAAAGCATTTGGCCAGTAAGAAAATGGAGATTTTTAGAGATGCAGAATTTGAAAATGAACCGGTGTTAATTACCCGGTCCAATGGTTTCATCAAATTTAATAATCCATATTTTCCATGTGTTATGTGTGTCTAAACGATAAATTTGCAAGAAAGTGCTTAATTGTATCGCTTAATGTATTGTATATTGTATGCTGATGAGTGAGCTTGCAAAGAAAGAAAGTGAACGAAATTTGATGAATTTCTCTGCTATTCTCTGAAATTTCATGACTTCTTTGTTTAAATCTGTCACCATAAGGCTATCTATAAACAACGAAACAAATACCAAATGATTCGAAGGATTAATCAATTCATCAAAAATGTTCGAAAAAATGGAAGAAACTTATCGCAGCAGAGTAATAGCATTAACAACGAAATGTTTGTGTTATATGAAGAGATATTAGTTTGAGAAATGGATTTCTCGAGCTATAGTTTAAAGCTGTAGCTTAGCGTAAACTTCAACAAGTCCAATTACATCGCTATTGATTGCTTATCGTTCTAATCGTAATGCACTCAATCCATCGTCGTGAAAATATCACAATTGATATTTTGTTCTTTCTCCACATCATACCTAAATTCATTTCTTTTCTATTTTGTAGTATTATCTCTTGTTTTATTTACAAAAGAAAAGAGAGATTTTAATCTATTCTACACTTTCAAATTTTCAAATTTTAAAATTGTTTTTGAGGACGTGAAATTTTTGGTTAACCTATACTTGTCGAATATTTTAATACATTTTAATACATTATACTTTGCTATTAGAATATTTAAGAATTTAATATTTTATTAGAATATTCTTTTAGGTTAATAAAAAGTATAATGTATTAAAATGTATTAAAATGCATGAATAGTAGCAATCATTAATTTTAGCACAGGAAGCGTAATATCCTTTTAAATCTTATTATATGATTCCCGATAGATCAAATAATTTTCAATATTCTAGCAAAAAATCACGGGAAGACTTATTATTGTACATTTTCCATAAATAAATGATATGGTACTTTTGCTAGATTTATAATCATCTCCCATTATCATATAGCAATTCATTGATATAACCAGAAAGTTGCCAGAATTCGCTTCCACTATAGATAATTCATTATTTTAAATCAGTAATTCAGATAATCATAATTTTAAATCAGTAATTTAGATTGTTTGATATCTCAGTTTAATAGGAGCAGGTAATATAGTGCAACAAAATCCTTCTAATCTTAATTCTTTATTTACTATCATTCATGTTGTAGTATATTTTTAACTTTGATCACAGTTGCCTGAATCATTCAATCAAAGTTTAAATGTAATATTTGATACCTTCTATGATATTTTAAATATTAAATTTCGGTTTTATTTTTAATTTTCAGCACGTGTGAATTTTAAAGATTGTTAAAGATGAATATCAAATTTGAGTTATTATCTGGAACATTACCAGAATTTGTTTATAAATGTGCCGGAATTGATCGAGTTGCAGCTGTATTTGATCATGAAAAAATCACTTTTACATTTGCAGATGTAAAAAAAGAAGTAATTCTTTTTTTTTTGATATGTAAAATGCAAAAAGAAATTTTCCTATTCTTTCTTTTTTTCAATCATTTTTCATTTTAGTTTCCAAACATTTTAAGCTTAAAAATTCTATTTTTAGTAGAAAATATTTTACAGATGGATACATTAGCAGCAGGCCTATTGTCAACAGGTCTTAGACCACAAGATCGTATCCTTATTTGTGGCTCCAATACAGCTCATTTCTTTATTTGTCCATTAGCATGTGCAAGGGCAGATTTAATCTTTTCTTTGATGAGTCCAAATTTTGCAAATGCTGAGCAGCTTAAAGATGCACTGGTTAAGGTTCGTTTTATTTTTATTTCAAAATTTAAATTTGTATTTCAAGAATTTTATTTTAAAATAAATTAACGGTCTTCTTAATCTAGTCTAATTTTACTTATACATCCTGTAAACTAATAAATTCTTATATCAAAAAGTATTAGCTAACTATTGCAATCAAAAAGATATTAACTAACTATTGCAACCAAAATTAGGCCTTTTTTGAGCCGAAAAAATTTTATCTATGTAAGTTTTTAAATTTAAAAATAATTTATTTACTTAATAATTATAAAACTGCAGGTTTAATCTTTACAGGGTGAATTTCGTGCTATAATTTGCTTTCCGGCTAATCGTGAAATTGAATTTTTGAATAATCTATTAAATGAAATATCACCAGAATTAATGTTCTCAGTTAAAGGCCGCTTATGTAGTAAAGCGGTACCAAAATTAACTCATGTAATTATGGCTGAGGAAGAGCATAAACATGCGTAAGCATTAATGTTTTCTTTTTCATATTAAAATTAATTTTTACATTTGAACAAAAGGTAAGGAATGATGAATTTTATTTTGAATTCAAAAAATTTTTTAGTTAAAAGTATTTTCGGAAATAATATATGCAAGTTGATATATGTCTGAATGTAAAAATATGTTATAGTGGTACTTTCACATTATCCGAAATTTATGGACGAAGTAATCGAGAGAGAGTCGATAAATTACCCAATTTTATGACATGGGATACGCATAAACTTGTAGCTTTGCAATTCACGTCTGTACGTTACATTTACGCTTTATTTTCAAAAGTTACACTTCTACATTTAAGCCCTTTAAAATGCTTTAACAAAAGTGAAAATGTTAAATCATTTTAGCTTCGTTGCTCAACTGCACGAAATAATGCTTCCAGTTAGTCAGTTATAACACAATAAAGCAGAAAGAGAAGCTTAAAAATGAAAGAAATTGCTGATTATTTTACAGCAACTAATTTAAGCCTTAAAATTGGATTGACAATTTTGGATCTCTCTAAAAGCTAGGATTTTAACGAATATATATATATATATATAATGAGCCAAAAAATGAGTATATCAATTTGTTGTCATATAAATGTATATAACTGGTGTATCTAATAACTTATTTAAATTAAACTAATATATGTAAATTATTTTTTTTCTTTCCTATTAGTTTTTAAAGTTTTATTTTATTAAGAAAGTTATTTAAACTGAATTTTGGAAAAGATAAATTATATGCATATATATTGCCGATCCCCAAAATCTCAAAATTACAGCACTGTTATTTCAACTTAATCAAAAAAAGGCCCGGAAAAAAAAAAAGAAGCAAGGAATGAAAATCATTCTTTCAGTGTGCTCTTTTGCTGCTGTTACTTTTCCTGTCACAATAATTTTATTTGCATATATATTAACTTCAACAATAAAAAAAAGCAGCTTTGGAAGCTCTTTATACTATTGGTGAAAAAGTCTTTTTTGGCTTATTCAATTTTTCAATTTAAACTTGTGAAATTATTTTCATTTTCGTCTTTTCTAATCATATTTTTCAACAAGAATTTTTCTTTTTTTTTGCTTCCTTTTGCCTTACTTTACTTTACTTTACTTCCTTCTTTCTTTTCTTCTTTTTTCCCTCATCTCCTATTTTGTTCTTTTCTTTCCCCTTTCTCTTACAGCACTTCTTCTCTCTTTTTTTTTTATTTTACACTTACTTCCTTTTGATTGATGAATTAAATTTGCCAGTTTTGTTTGTTCACGCCAGAAATACATTAAACATATCCATCAGCACGATGTGTACATGATTTAAAAAAGTAAAACAAAGAAATGCTTATACAATGCTTAGAAAGTTTTTCCCAACAAAAATTTTTTTAGATAAATGTCATAAATTAGTTGGAAATTTTTAAATAACGAAATTCAAAAAAAAAAACTTCTTTAAAAACGTTACAATTATCATTTTATATGAAAAATTATCAAGCAATTTAATCAAATTTAACAAAAAATAGACCAAATATTCTTATTAATTTAAATGTTTTACTGTCACAAATTAAAATTCTTAAAGTATGAAAAAAAATTTACATCATATAATTGTTAATATTTAAATCTTTCAATGGCAATAATTACATCAATTATGGTGCTGTATGCTTAAATAGTTTATTAATCCCCTTTATTTTGAAATCAGTTCATCTTACTTAATTATTTGAAAAAATGAATTATAACTGAAATATTTATTAGCAAAACGGCTAATTCAATTCATGCTAATTGCACTACTATTGTAACAAAAATTTTTTTTTCAGCTATAACTTCCTTTCTATACTTTGAATGATTGAAAATAAATACATGAAAGGTGCTGTGTAATGGAATGAAATTTTTTTTAAGAACAGATTTATTAAATTTAAAAGATCTTTTTTTCCTTCAAACAACTTTTCTTATCTTTCATTTGCATTACATTAATATATTTTTATTAGTGTGCAATCCAAATGCTTTCAGTTATCTTTATGAAATATATGAGAAAAAAATCGATGTGTAAAAAGTTAAGAAAAAAAATTTTCTTTTATTTTTCAGGGTATTTCAGCTCCAGGTAAATTAGTTGGCCTAACACATTATCAATTACTAAATGGCTGTTATGCTGCTAGCCAAGCAATTGGTTTCAATGATACTGTTTGTTGCATTAATAAATTCATAATTTTTTAAATTCAATTCAAAAAAACCTTTTTTGAATTTTTTTTAAAAATTTAATACAATTTTCTAATGTCATATCAGCTAATAATAATTTTTTCTTTTTTTTTCAATATATTTATAATTCAGCTATAATAATTACGTTTTATTCATTGAACATTTTTATCCAAAATATTTTTTTCATTCTTATTTTATCGTAGTTCATAAGTTTATTTATGTCCTCCGCTTCAAAAAAAAAAAATTGCCTATTTTTAAATGTTTCAATTTTTTTTAAAATTTCTTCAATTTGTTTAGAGTTGTATATGCTGTGCTTTACCATTGTTCAAAATTCCAATATTATCAGTTATCGGATTGGTACCATTTATTGCAAATACACGAGTGATATATCCATCACCATCACCACTTCCAAAATTCCTTTTTGATTCTGTCAAAAAATTTCAGTAAATTTTACTTTTTTCATTTCAATCTTTTAGATTAGCTAATTAATTGATTAATCATTTAGGGAATGTATTACTTTATCAGTTAATGCTCTTTTTTTCGTCGTTATTTTTTTTTGTCCCTTTTCATATTTTAATATATCATTATTATTCACTTATCTTTTTTGTTTAACTTTTCTAATTTTAAAATTAAAATTTTACCTATAATTTTTTACATTTCCGTTTTAATTTATTATTTAATGATATTTCAATACAGATGTACTCATTTGATGTCTAATGCGGTTGCATTAGGCTTAATTCTGCGTGTAGCGCAAATTCAAAATGTTCATTTACCATCGATTGAAAATATTATTTTGCTTGGTGAACGAATACCATCTGATGTTATCAAAAATATCATCAAACAATTTGAGAATGTTCAAAAAATTATGGTATGTGTAAATTTTTTTTGAGACAAATAACATTAAAGGAAATTGCAAATATTTGTTTAAATTTGCTTAAAATATTAATTAAAATGAGATATTCGTCAAAATATGAATTTGTTGAAAAAATAAAAAATTGAAGAAAAAAACTGTCATAAAACATGAAATCGTTTATTTCTTTTTAAAAGCAATTAAATTTTAGAATGGTTATATATTAACCGAAGTTGCATCAATTCCAATTCTAACCTGGGATACAGCAAATACTAAAGGTGTTGGAAGAGCACTAGATGAATTTGTTGTATGTTTTTCAATTAAAATTTCTTAATTTTAACTTTTATTTAAGAATTTGTAATTGCAAAATAAATGATTGTTTTAATTAAAAATTTTACTTCAAAGAAATAATTTAATTGTTTGCTTTTGCATCGATTCTGGATAAATTATCTGATCAAAACTTTTATTCGTTCTTTTTTAAATTGTAAAAAATTTTGAAAAATTTTGAGCCGTGGTAACAATTAAGACAAATTTTAGACACGAAGAAGAAATGAGTAAAGGATCGCAGTTTAGCAGGAATTGAACTAGTTGAATTAAATTTAAAAAATTGAAAACAAAAGAAGATTTGTAAATGTTTTATGTCTAGAGAAAAAAACATTTTGTATTTATTTCTATTATTTAGGTGGATATTCGTGATCTTGGAATTCGAGCAAACTGGAAAGGTAATATCAATAAATCAGGTGAATTATGCATCAAACCTATTCAGGGATCAAAATTTCTCGGCTATGAATCACCGTATGAAGGAATGCATGAATGGATTGAAACAGGGTAAATATCCGCACAATTTAATTAAACCATTTAAAATTTGCTATTTTTAAATTATTCATCAGTGAATTGAATAAATGATATTGCAGTGATATGATTTAAAATTTTTTATTTTGATGAAAATAAAAGTCGAAATTGTAGAGATGTCGTAACAATGGATGAAACTGATATTATTAATGTCATTACTAATAAGGATGATTTGATTGTGGATAATTCTGGGCAACTTATCGAACATTGGCTTCTCGAGAAAGCATTATGCGCTCATAATGAGGTCAAAGGAGCACAGGTAATTTTTTTCTGTTTTAGTGAAATTTCACAAAATAGTTCCTAGTAGATCTTTTAGTGATACTTAAATTGGGAATTGAAATTGATGGAAGAAAAAATTTTAAAAGATGAATGAATTAAAATTCATCAACATGTAACTGATCATTTTTCTAGGATTAAATTTGTTCACAAATTTAATTTTTTGTTTTACCAAGAAAAATGGAAGAGAAAAAAACTTTATTTATTTAAATTTTATGAAATTCGGCAATATTAAAAAAAAAGGACAATTATTATTTTGTTATTGAAATATCGAAGAGTACAATGACCAGATATTGAGAATGATGTATGGAATCATTGTGTATTTCAAATGATTTGTAACTTTTAGATTTTTTTTTTTAGA
>UPTC01001389.1:0-16559 GCA_900537255.1 Acanthocheilonema viteae
CATATACACACACACCTTCACATATGTGCATAATGTGCAGAAATATGAAGTTTAGTTAATATTGCTGACAACGTTTTCCTAAAAGTTATAGCGCGGATGTCGGAATTTCGAATTCCTTTTCAGGAATAAGTAACTTTTCTTAAGCGTTATTTTTATCAGCTTAACAAATGTACGAAATATTACCTAATAGGCATATATATATAATGCATAACATCCCTCTTCAAATAACAATTTGCTGGTAGTGTATCCTGAATGGTAATAGCGATAAAAGTAACGAAAATATAAGAGTTATCAAACTTTTATCGTTGATTGTACGAATATGCTAAGGGGAAGTGACCGTATGCATACTGTAAAATGACAGATGAAGATCGAGTGATTGCAAAGATTGTTAAGTGTTAGAGATAATTTTAACCTCCCAAAAATGAAAATACCATACATGTGCCTAATCCGATGTCATTTACATCAGAAAAGATAATATTGTTTCATATGAGTCATTTTATTGTTAGGCTCTCAAAATAAATAGAATTAAGCAGGAAAGAAAATGATACCGAGTAGCTTATGCTATCCGAAATTAAAACTAAGAGGAGAAACGGTACTGTTTGTTATATTCATATGAAATTTATCCTTTAGAAATTTGCTTTTCATTTGCTCAATTACTTTCGGGATATCTCCCTTCTCATCTTACTTACCAAAAGTCAACAAATTATAACATCGAGTAAGTCCATACACTTTAAATCAATTCAGGAAGAATTCTTAGAATTGCTTTGTTAAATAAATGATCAAGAAGCAATAAGATTACCACGATTAAAGCTAATTTAAATGTAAATATATGATGAGGGATGATGAAAAGAGTTACACTCTATATTTAATTGTTTACCATTTTCGTTATTTGCATCAAAACTGAAGTGACGTATGTTAAAAATTATGACAAGATTTTTCGTTTTTCACATAAATATAGGATTTAAGTAAAAAGTTGAAATCAGTTAAAACAGAGGTTGAATTAAGAAATGGCTCTTCGATTATATTCCTGAAGCCTTTTTTATATTTTCTTCTTAAGCATTCTTTTAATCGGTTTCCTGGACGATACACTACTATAAAATTAGAAATGAATTGCATTTATATCTTAATTTTACTGATGTTTTTGTATGAGCGCACGACATATTTATATGGACACCATCGTCGGACTTTATTTTTTCAATTTTTTTAAAGCTCTGTATAGAAATTTATAAAATAATTGTTGTTTCAAAAATTTCTGTACAACTGGGCTAAACTTTCCCTAAAATTGTTCCGTGGAGAGAATATTTGTCTGAAAGCAGTGTAAATAATTCTTATCTTATTCTATAATTATCCTTTTCATTAGCTAAAAGAAGTGGGAAGGATGGGGGGTGGCAGCAATTACTTACAAAAAATGAAGTATAACAGTTGAAAGAGTAAGAAAATTTTAAAAGATTTATCCGAAACACACTGATGTATTCATATCACATTGCAGTTAATTTAAAAGTAAACTTTCATGAGTGACGTCACTTTTATGCCACTCATTTCATTCCTTGCGATTACAGTATTGAAAGCACGATATTTTCTTGCTTTCATTGTGAAAAAAAAAGGAAAAATGGAAGAAATTGGCATGACTTGTCGATGCCATTCTTTTCATTCTTCCAACTATGATATTTGCCTACTTTTTCCCTTCACATCTCTTCTGATTCATTGCTTGTCAATTCTCAGCTAGTTAGCGTAGCAGGAAAGAAGGATGGCGACAACTGGACACCATTTGAAGAACAAAAGTTTTCGAGAGGTTTCAATTTCATAAAAAAACTGCTTTAACGTATAATAGTCTGATATCGACAGTTTAATCACTGGAATATGCTGCACGGAATATTGAAATGGATGATTTTGTTAATTTTAAACATCGGCACAAAGTCTCGTTTAATCATATAGTCAGATTGGAGCTGTGCTGTAACTGTATCTTGCTAACCCAACAGTTAAATCTATCAATTTTTTTCAATACGAACAAAGGTTATAAGGATCGCTCAATAGTAGATCTATCCAGTATTTCCACTCCAATGAAAAGTTTTCCTTGAGCTCTTTAAGCCAAAATATTTACAAAATTGAAAAACAAAATTTTGCTTACATTGATGATAGATAGCACTAATGAACATCAGATATTTCATTTCTATAGACCAAGTAAGCGAAAAAATGAAATATTCTAACCTTTATTGCTTGGAACAATTACTGTTTGACAACTTTGAGTGAATCCGGAAAATGTCCTATTTCAAATTCCAAATTCAATCCGTTCCTTCCCTTTTTTCCCCTCTCCATCAGAGTAATGCAGAGCAGAAAGGTTATTATTAACTACCTCTCCGTACATTTCTCTGTGAAAAATGAACTTCACAGTTACTCTCATCATCGGGAATCGTTACATTTGGCAGTTTTCAACAATGACTCAGTGATGCTCACATCATCTGTCTCTCTCACTTATCTCACTATCTCCCCATTTTCAGTCTCTAATAAACATACTTTTAAATCTCATCAATCTCTAAAAAATCTCTTCAAAACCAATTCTATTTTCCAACATTGCGTCATCTCCAATTAAATGACACAGTGAAAATGCCTCATCTCACAGTTGTATCAGTTTGCTATCATGTGAAGTGTGGAGATAAGTTGGACGAAGATGGGTTGTCATTGATATCACTGGCAGCAGCAAGAAGACAACGATTGACACAAGTAATATCTTTACCACTACGAGTGATCTTCTCTCTCTCTCTCTCTTTCTCGTCACTATGTTAATCTTTCACATTATCTATTTAATAAGGCATTTTATTTCATGAAATTTGAATTAATTACTTGATAGGGAATACTTTAGTAATTGAATTTTCACAAAGTGAATTCTAATTAAAAAATTATGTGCAGAAAAAAAAGTCACAATATAGTTCAAAAAATTGTGCAAATATCAACGAGGCATATGTTTGACGTGACCATAAACATTTCCTTTTATTTGATCTTTTTCAGGGATATTATGTTAAAAAAATTGTGAACCAATTTTACACTATAATTTTGTTCATTTCAACGGTTTTTAACATGGTTCGATGGAAGCTTCCCGAGGCTAGCTGGTACTTCTTTTGCGCTTTCTGATACCTTTATCACACGTTACATACGATGGTTCTGCGGCCGTTAGAATTTGCGGATTGCTTGTCGGATAGTCCATGGTTTCGCCAGAATTTGCGGGAACACGAAAATGTTCTAGAAGATGCCCATAAAAATATCAAAAATATTGAAGTACAGTGCCGTGAACTTATTCAGTGTACGAGAAGTAAGTTTTACATTGTTTTTACATTTATTTCTCATTTTCTGTATCTTTTGTTGTCATTTCAGTTTCAGCTTTCGTTTTTTCCTCAACTTTCACCATTTCTACGTTCTCTCTTTTTTATTGCTCTTACTATATTTACTTCTTTATGCTTAAAGTGAAATTGACAAATTTATTTTAGGAGATACATTAATATTTCCTCACATCATCTTGAATTTAAATAAAACAGCGTCGGCTGAAAATGGAAAATACTTCGTATTTAGTTTTGATGTAACACAAGTGATGAACTCGGATTAATTAATTGAACTTGTATTTTTTCACTGACATAATAGTTTCTATAAAGTCATCACGATTTTACAGGTGGTTATTTACAGTTTTCTGATATGCAGTTATAAAAAGATGAAATGTAATTTACAATTAATTTGCAGAACTTTCCGTGGCTCAACGAGCATTTGCAAAGTCATTAAAAGAATTTAAATTTGTCACAATTGGTAGTACTCAAACAGACGATGAACGAAAAATAGGTGAGTTTTTTCTTCTTGTTTCTTTGTTGTCTATTTTATCCACGTTTTTATGGTGAACGCAATATCAATTTTGATGATGAATAATATAATTTGAGATGCTTAGACTTTCGTTCATTTTACTATTATATAATGTATGATATAGAATGACGAATAACTTTTTCTATTCCTTTCTACAACTACATAAACAATGACGGGATAAAATAATCAGTAAAAATTACAAAAATTAAATTGACTTTGTATTAAAATATCTAAAATCTCTGCTCAGCATTATGTGAGTAATTTGTGACTGATAAGTAATCGTAGCAAAAGCTCAATTGATAGACTTGCAGCTGAATGTGTGAGTAAATTTGGGGATTTTGTAAGTCAGATCGAAGATCATCGCGAAAAAATTATTGAAGACTCGGAGATTCATTTTATCGAACCTCTACGTAAATTTCGAGTGGAAGGAATTGGCAAGGTAACTTTGATTGTTATGAATAATGATTATTTTGAAAAATAGTTTAATTCTCTGGGAAAAATTATAATATTGATATTTTTTTTGCTCAGACTGCATTAATAATCCGGGACTGTGGAGAAATGTATTATTTTTCAAACTAATATTTCTTATTGAATTTCAAATAAGCATACCGGATTTACTTTCAACGATTAAAGATTTTTTCTAGTCCTAATGTTAATACACGATATCATATCTTTCGCTTGTCTTTCGCAAATTTTGGTGGTTTTAAATGCAAGCTAATTTAGGTATTGCATGATGACAAAAAGAGATACGAAAAGGAATCCAACAAGTTTTATGCATCGCTCGAAAAACATTTGCATTTATCAACCGTGAGTTTTTTTCCCTTATCTTTTCGTGAAATTTAATTTCTAAATGTAGCCTTTTTTCATTAGCAAACTACTACTAGTTTTGCTCACAAAGAAGCCTTCCTAAAATTTTTATCGCGATTTAGAAAATCAATGTATCTGAACATAGGGAACATTCTGGGAATTCTAGACAGAGCTTGTTTAATGGTAAATTAAATAAAATAGTAGAATAGCTAGGCCTTCCTGTGCTGTCGGTACATGGTTGTGACCCAAAATCGTGCAGGGATTGAAAAGTGTAGCACCAGTAGTTACAGAGGTTAATTTACTTTTGAATAGGTGTGTTGAAAGTTTGAATCCTTTTGAAGGCGCGGAAAAATGATTTCAAAGAAGCAGATGCTCAATTGGACATGCAACAACGGAACTTCTGCAGTTGTTCGCTGGACTATGTAACAGCAATACAAGCGGTTCAAGAAAGGATGAAATTTGAATTTGTGGAGACATTATGTTCGTTCGTATACAGCTGGCTTACTTTTTATCATGTCGGTGAGTATAATATTTGTATTAATCAAAAGCCTAATAAAAATTGGCTAAGTCTCAAAATTTATGTTGCATTGTCCTTATATGTGTCCTTATTTTCCTGAGAATTTTTTTAGGTCATGTAACACATGAAGACTTCAAACCATTTCTAAGTGAAGTGCAGTCGAAAGTTCAAAAGGTCATATTTTTGTGCTCGTGTTCTTTATAGATATTCATTTCCACATTGTTAGTGGTTATTTTATCATTTGCAATAAGGAAATACAATTACTGTCGATGAAGAAATAATTACTGTTGATGAAGATATCAAAGAGAACCTTAACTACTCTAATTCATTTCAAAAAAACTTTTCTAATATTTGGATTAAATAAAGAACTAATTCTAGGCTAAACAGAGCTTCGAAGAAACAAAAGAGTATTACGTGCAGCTCAAAGACAAAATGCTAATAAATCATTTGAAAAATGCAGTTGGTTTTAATTTTTGCCAGAGTTTTAAATGTTTTACCAGAGAAAAATTTTGATGGCTGACATGATCAACCTCTTTTTGAGATCTAATTGTATGAAATTAGGAGATGCGTAGCGCGGAATTCTTTATCATCCTCATTGTATTCAGTAACTTGTCTACGTTTTTTTTTATTTCAATTGCTACATTTTTGGAGATTGGAATGTGACCTCAAAAATTGGGAATCCTTCAATTGAAATAATCATAGTTATTTGCAAAAATATCTGATTACTAATGTTTTTCGAGAAGTTTTTCGAGATATCTTATCTCGGGAAGTAACTTTACCTAAAATTCTGAATGTTTTAATTAATTTTTTGCATACATCCAATTCTTCAGGTATTTCAAACGGGTAAAAGTGACAATTTTAATGAAAATTTGGCGCCTCGGAGCGTTTCTAGTATTAAACAAGGCTATATTTTTGCTCACGAGAAAAGTAAAATTCCAAGTAGGTTATTTTTAATCTCAAAATAATATATTATATTTAAGCATGCTCTTGTCATAATTGAGACATAATCATATTGTCACTTTAATACTTGGAGTTTATTCATTGCATATTTCTTTCCAGAAACAATCGGTAGGGATGTCTTGTCAAATCGATGGACTATGTATTATTGTGTATATCAAAAAGAAACGCGAATATTTACAATGATTCCAGTAAATAATACGGCAAGGACGGTTAGTGGGATTTCAGAGTTACGATGCCCTAATCATTGGTGATTTATGATTTATTAATAGTTGTGGATTAGAAAGGATGAAATTGGCTATGATTAAGTTTCATTTCACATTTTACACCTATGTTGTATATTTTATTTTCCAAAACTCCAGCGTGTTTTTTTCTTTACTCATACCGTGATAAGATACCTGCAAATGCCATGTGAGAGATAGAACTCTCGTAAATTATGTATAGTAGCAACAGATTTTTTTAAATGTTCTGTATTATCTATCTTTTAATACATTCCTCGCATTCTAAATAGAAACTGAGTCCGCACAACAATCTTTCTTAAATTACGTTTTACGTAATATTTCATTCCAAATTCAGGTTTCCCTCTGTTAATTTTTATCTTTCCATGGTTTATGTCTTAAGGATATGAAAGGTGCGCTTGGGCAATCCGTTTCTTTTAAACTGAAAACATGTACTCGAAGAGCTTCAGACAGTATCGATAAGAGGTTTTTTTTCGAAATGTTAACATTTTAAACAAAAGTTGTGAAAATGCACACATAATATGTGCAATTCCAATTATTAAAGCATTTTATACATCTTAATTTTTTTTCGCAAAATCATTTTTCAGATTTTGCTTTGACGTCTTAGCAATGGATCGTACGGAGCAAATGACGCTGCAAGCATTATCCGAAGAAGATCGCCGACAATGGCTTGATGCTATGGACGGAAGAGAGCCTGTAAGGTTTATAACATTTGACGACTCATACTTATAGAATACTGATTTTAAAAATGTTTTGGAGTTAATATTATATGCGCAGTATAACGCGCTTCATGCATAACTCAAATCTTGAACATCTCGAGTTCTTATATCTGCTTCACAAATGGGGAAGTAACTTAAATAATTGAATACTGTTATTATTTTTATTGTGACCAAAAAAAGCAAGATTATGGAACCAGAAATTTTGACGTTTGAGCCACTCCTGAAATACTTTTTCATAATGCTACCTGTGCATTATTTCCGGACATTTGTCTTTCTGATGACTGTGACGCTATTTGAGAACATAAGCAACTGTGAATTCTTTGTTTCACTTCGATTCATTGATAAAGTTTATTATTTTGCTATATAAATGGAATTATAAGTTTCTCTTTCTGCACATTTCTCGAAAACAGCGCAGCAACATGATACTTTTTAGGTATACTCACCTGGATCAGGACCGACATCAAATTGCCTTGGAAGTAAGCGCTTTTATGTAACAAAGAGCAAAATTGAATTTGCGTAATTCTGATTTTCATTTTTTCTTTTTTTGATTCTTGGTGCGTGTTTGTTTAGCAAAACTCGCAAAACTGCAAAACTGCATTTCGTATCCTCAAGATTTTTTACTAATGATTCGATGTTTCACTGTATATAGTTTTTTTCTTCGTGTATTATCGGTCATTCAGATCAGAAATCTTGGATTATCTGATTTTCTTAATGCAGTAACTTAAAAATTTCAAGTTTTAAAGGAACCGTACTGCATGCCATTTCTAAACAACGGACAAAGTATCTACGCAGTGCAAAAGTCAAGTAATATTCATCTGTTTGTCAGTGATAATCCAACTTTCCTTTTTGCTTCTGCAATCATTTCTTGATTCTTCCTCAAAATTTAATACTGGGGCATTATATCTATTGAGTTATATATTAATCTGTCAATAAGGCTCAATAATTTCACTAGTTAAGTCATTCAATCCAGTCATCGATAACGTAATAGGAAATTTTTCATATACTATTCGTAATACTCTTCTTGAAAAATCTTCTTGAAATCTTTATAGAAAAATGTATGTAATTTCTTGATATTTTTGACACCAGCAATTATGAAATTCCGAAATGAAAAAAAGATTAGAAAAAGGACGATTCTTTTTATTTTTTCTGAAATGTCCAAAAAATTGTTCATACTATTAGATGTGGTAAACATATCAAATAATATTTCTGAAACTCGCCTTTAAAAAAGCCATGCAATTTGAATGGAGTAGTAGGAAAAAAGCAGTATTATCTTTGAAGTTCTTGACCGTATGGAAAAAATAAAAAGGAAGAGAAGGGAATGAAAAGATGAAAATAAATTACAAGTTGAAAGCAGAGTGGAACTGTTCAATAATAATGTTTGGTTATTTTTGTTATATATTTTAGCTCTTCGTTTTTTTAGATCTTTGAAGTAATTACTGGAGAATTGGATGAGTTTTTTTAATTATCAGCTTCAGTTTTTAGTTTTCAGAGGAAAAATTAATTAAGAATTCCAATTTTATGCATTTTATGTGTGCCATGGTGGCTATGTGAGCTTATCAGAGTTTTTATGATCTTGATGTTTATGCTCTTTTCATAGTTATTTTTGAGTGATGAACCGCTGGTAAAAGAATTAGTAAAAGTACTGTTATTAGCTTTAACTGTGTTATGTAACGATTATTGTTTACTTCCTTATTTCCATCGAAAATAGTAATAATAGGAACTTGAGTTGTTCTCGGTAGGACTAACTGATCGCATTCTGGATTTATCTTAATGTTCATCTCAACTTATGTTTATGTTTTCATATGCATCCATGAAATAACTAAATCATTTTTATATGTATGTATTATCACATTTTGAATTAGGTGGCATTGATCGTGTCTTAAGGTTACTTTCAAGAAAATATGTTGTTGAAGATACTTTTCTGATTTAGCAAGATAGAATTTAAGAAGTATCTATACGTGAGAAGAGCTATATACACGACTAAATTTGCTGGTGCAGCTTCCATTTTCAGAAGAAATCCATGCAATCAGTTAACTGCTTTTTTTTAGAAAGAATGGATGGATGTGTTGATTAATCCCCCACATTTGTTTATTCTGAAAGAGAAGATTTAGTAGGATTTCAAATACATTAATATTCTATTTTTGGCTCTTTTAGAAATGTCTTCCAGAAATTGGTTTATAATAGACGTGAAATCTTTTTATCTGAATTATTTTTTGGTATGGATTTTGGTGTGCAGTAATTGTGGTGGCTAAGCATGTATGGCACATCTTATTTGTCGCCGAATGTTCACTTTATATCATAAAGCTATATCATGAATAATTCATTTTACTATTGCTAAAAACATATAATCGGTAATAATAATAAGAGGACATATATACCAATATTGATAGAAATAAGCGGTCATCATCTGATTGTTAGTTCAGTTCCTTATTGATTATAAAAATTTTGAAGCTGAGTTCAAAAGGAAATTAAAGTGTCCAAATTAAGGATGAATTCATTGTAAAATAACGCTTTCCTCTCAATGTAAAAAAAATCCTGAGAGCAGTTTTTGTCTTACGATAGATAACCAAAAAATTGAAATTAGAAGAGCGTGGGAGAGAAAGAGAAGGAAAATTATCAATGTTACTATTGTTAGCAATTATGATTATTGAAGAACATTTTTTAAACGATGGTAATTTTAAGCTTGGAGGTTGGAAGGCAAAATTTTTTTTTTCGCTTTTTTAAACAGTTGTCAAAGTCCATTAAAAGTGAATGAAATGAGATTTCTTTTAGTCACTTTGCCATTAATTATAAGTGACAGTTGCTATACAATGTTTATATATCTCGTTCATCAATATGCGAAAATTTGGGAAGCATTAGGATAACAACTGACGTTTGATTGACCGTTGGACACATTGTCTTTTTTGAGCTATATTGCTGAAAGCTTTGATAGCAAATATAGAGCTAATGCTGCAAGTGTTATAATTTCTATATAACATATGAACACCAAATAACATTGATGGACTGATTGCAAAAATCAGTGTTCACTTCATTAAGTAGTATATATATATATACATATAACTAGTTGGTTTTTATTAATAGTTTATCGTTTTGATTTGAATGTTATACTTGCTTGTTCTGTTCGCGAAACAGTTTTATAATTGACAGGTGGAACTGAAAGCATAAGCCTTTTTTTTAATAACTTAATAATAATGAGATCTGCTGCTAAACTTCAAGAGCAGTGACGTACAGATGGTTTTGTTCCTCATTCTTTGAATTTCACTATTTGAAATGTATCATTTGAAAATTTTTTCTGCTCCAGGATCACTTTTTTTTGGAAGAAAGTTTTTTTATTGCAATTCTAATTAACCTAATAATTGACAGCGCCATTGATATGTGATTGTTGATGTTTTATATAGATGAATTAGTAAATATCTTCGAGAATAATAAGTTATCTAGATCAAGTTGCGAAACTTCAGAAAGGCATGTTTTTGA
The DNA here is from genome assembly GCA_900537255.1 of Acanthocheilonema viteae. Lineage (NCBI taxonomy): Eukaryota > Metazoa > Nematoda > Chromadorea > Rhabditida > Onchocercidae > Acanthocheilonema > Acanthocheilonema viteae. The sequence goes on from UPTC01001389.1 coordinate 10,557, forward strand.
AAGAAATCTTTGATTGTAAAAGTTGCTTACCCCAATTATTCAACTGATTCACTTTCATGTCACATAACTGCCGTGTTGGTTGACGTCATTTGCAAACTTAAATAAGCATAAGACAGAGGGGGAGTGAAAGGAAGAATTAGAGAAAGGGAGAAATCCAATACTTCTAGGGACTTAAATTTCGAAAGAATTAAAAGATTTAAAATGATAGACTGAAAATATATCAATTGTTTATTAGGGCTTTTTCCCTTTAGACATCATCGGTTTCAGTTTATAACAGCAGCAGCACCACTACGATGATGTTATCATAAGCGATGAAATTTATGTATAATTTCTTCTGAATGACATTTTCTCATCACTCCTAATCATTCACAAATTACCATTTCCTGCTCCACTAAACGTTCTATGCGCTCTTCATTCACAGAATATACCCAATCATCGGGTATCACTAGTCCTCTCAGTCGTACCTCAACAGCTTTCAATTTGACCAGAGGCTTGAGGGCCGTGTATTGCGGTAGTGCATTTCTGCCAGCATTTGTATTGGACGAATGCCATGGTATTTTTTATAGGCTTTCTTAAGTTATTTGTTAAATTAAAATTTCTTCTTTAAGTTTGCCTGATTGAATATATATGTTGGCAATTTTGCAGCAGCTCTCGATGATGTTGGTTTCGATTTTGTACGGAAATGTATAGAAGCAATAGAGGAAAAAGGTTTGTGAACTTTGAGAGAAAGTCAGCAATTAATTCAAAATTTAAACAGAACATAAATTAAAAAATTTTGACAAGTGTTTCAGTTTTGGATTAATAAATTTGAAATTATATTTTCGAATGTAAACTTATGATCTTAATGAAGAGTGGACTTCATTTTTAAGGATGCCTCGATTTAATTACAGTTACTGGTGATTGAGAAGATAAATTATTTATTATTAGACTATGATTGGAAATAGCTCCTCGAGTTATGTAATGATTTAAATCTTAAAATTTAACGTTGCACTTTAGAAATTGTAACTACTCGAGTTTGATCCTTTGTCTCATATTATACTAACTTGTTCATTTTTTCGATTAATTAAAGTGAAAGCAGGAAATTAAATGGAGCGGCACCTTTATGTTAATGATAATATTTAACGTTCAAGCCATGTGCTTTAAATATTGCAAGAAACAGTGTGTTGAGGCTAATTAGATATTTACAAATACATGGCTTTAGTTTAACATCTGTGTTTTCTATCCAATCATTTATTTTTTATTTTTTTTGCCAATTAATTACATGTTTTCAAGTGATAAGAACACTTTCCCTTACGAGAAATATGACTTTTTTTGCTTTTGCACTTTTCCTGCACATTGTATCAATCGTTTTCAATTTGAAGGATAGTTTAAATTAAATAAATATTATTGGAAGTGGAGAGAAAGTTTAAATTTTGTAACTAATGAAACATTTGCAAATGTTTGCGAAATTTTTGAAAAAAAAAGAACCATGATTTTTGATTTTTTTATAACATATTGCTGGCAAAAATGATGTTTCTCTGCGTATCGGAGGGCTTTGCTTTAAGATATTCTTTTGCCCATTAATGTAAATTTGTCAATAAATGACGTAAAAAAGGGTTATAAATCAGTTTTCCAATACAAATCTAAACAGTAAATATGTGGAGGTGAAATTTGCACAATTCACGATATATCAGGCTGACAAAGAATTTGATTGTTTGCTTTCTGAAGCCAACCAAAATCTTAAGGTACCAAAATCTTAAGGTTGGAGAGATTTCCAAATTGAAGTTCCTACTATTCAGTTTTCAGTTCTTCATCACTTTTCCGTCTGTCAACGAATTAAGGAATATGAATATGAAAAAATTATAAATTTTTGCAATACATTTCTAAAAAGGATGCTTATAATTAAGATAGAGTTAATTTTATTTTTCTTAGGAATACGCGAGCAAGGATTGTATCGAAATTGTGGTGTTACATCGAAAGTGCAAAAGTTAATGCAGATTGGATTGGATAGACGGCGTTCTGTGCATGAGAAATTTAATTTTGCTGATGATGAATGGGAGATTAAAACTTTGTCAAGCGCTCTTAAAACTTTTTTAAGGTATATATTTTCTGAAATAATTGCAAATGATTTTTAAAGACAATGAAAAATGTTGGTGATTGTAATCACAATCGAAACTCAAGTAATACTTTTTTCTATATGTTCTCGTGATTAAGGACCTGCTTACTTTGGCACTCCCGAATTCTGCAGTTACAGTACTATGATTTAGTCCTGCTTTACAATTTTTTTATTTGATCGTATTTTACATGAAAGCACCGTTTTGATTGTTTAAAATAAAGTAGTGGAACTGATAGAACCGTGTTAATTTCTCACCATGATCCAAGAATTAGTGAAGTAATTCCTTTGATTCTTCTATAATTATAACAATGTTATGATAACTTTTAACCATTCCCAATAACTTTCAAAATTATATTTTGTAGGAATTTGCCGGAACCATTGATGACGTTTGACCTACATTCGCATTTTATCAATGCTGCCAAAATGGATTCCAAGACGCGTGTTTCTTGTATTCACTATTTTGTCTATAAATTACCGCAAATACATTTCGAGATGTTGCAAATTATCATCGAGCATCTTAGGAAGTAAATTTCTTAAACTTATAAAAGAAAAAACCGACTCTTTTTTCTATAAAAATTAAATTCAGTAAGTGGAATTATGGAATTTACATTTAAGTATTATGAGGTATTACAAGTATGTTGTCGAATCTGCAGAAATTGAGAAGTTACCGTACTGCCTGACTGAACCATCTGCGAATTTTTTTTATTTTCAATTCACTTTCAATTTTCTTTTATTCTTTTTTTTGAAATACAGGGTAGCAGATCGTTCCAATGAAAATCTTATGACGGTAGGTAATCTCGGTGTTTGTTTTGGACCAACATTGCTGAGGCCAAAAGAGGAAACAATGGCAGCTATTATGGATATCAAATTTTGTAACGTTGTTGTCGAAGTGCTCATTGCAAATTATGATCTCGTTAGCTCTTTTAGTATTTTTAACATTTAATAAAGTCTTGTGTACTACGATCAAATTTGCTATAGATGAAAGATTCAAGAAAAGTAATACATGCTCAAAAATTGCTAGAAATGGAAGAAGAAGAGACGATAAAACCAAAAAAAAAATGATAGAATTCAATTATAGACTTGTTAAGATAAATGAATGTTGAAAACAAAAGTTCTCTAAATATTACTGATCTGTTTAATTTCAAAAAAAAAAACTATATAAGAAATTTTGGGTCATTAATAATAATGATCTTAATTATTGTTAAGGTCAAGAATTTACTTATCCTCTCATTGTAAAATTATTTCTGTTTTTCGAGCACTATAACCGTTTCAAAAAATTATTGAAGGATTTGTTTGTTAAAATTAATCTAATTTTGAATTATGTGTTTTGCAGATATTTAAAAATAAGCCAATAGAAGTCGATAATGTTCCTTGTCCATCGAAGGTTAATGACCACGAAGAATTGTTAAGTGAAAGTTCTTGTTTTGGAGAGACTGGCTCTGTTCCTCCTGTTGCCTTTTCAAAACAACAGGCTTTATCAATCTCTCAGGAAGGAAAGAGGTAATTCATCTTTGATGCCTTTTTCTCTTTTCTCTGAATATGATCCTTTAAAAAAAAGATTGCAGAAAGCATACTTGAATTTCAATAATTATTATTGAATCACGAACATGAGAGGAAATAAAATTAATTGGATGGTACATGTTTTATTGATTGTAAGAACCAATGGATGCGCTCATCGCTTTAGTGATCTATACGTGAAAGAAAATGATGATTAGGATGGTATTTATGTCGGAAATGATAAATTAAATTGAAAATAAGGAATCCTAAATGGATTAATTAACGAAACAAATTTAGCGTGCGACTGTGAAATTGAATTAAGCTGGATTTTGAATTATCAGAAAATGTATTTGAAAACAATTTAATGAATATATTTTGGTAAGGAAATGGCTGCATGTAAATATTGTTGCAGATCACAGGTAGATGGTGTGTCAAGTTTCAACAAACGTCCACAAATAATTGCCAGCTCAGCCAAATGTCAACGCCCTCCCCCTATTTACGACAGAGTGCCATGTTGCTATGCCAATAACAATGATGGTTTGTTTTTATTTATCATTTGTTAGCATGTTTTGTGTCAGTAGAATTAGATTTTTTTGCAAATAACATCTCAGATTTATAGGAAAAATTTGTTGTTACAATTTATTAGATTACATGGTTCCGTTAATCTTCAGTTAGTAAGTACACATTTCTTACCACGCTACTGAATCGTTAATACCAATTACCTGCATTGTAATATAAATAAGAAAATATTTTCTATTGTGTAAATTGAATATGCAGAACGAGATCTGATTGTTAAGTATTTTAATTTGAGTTTACTTGCTGGATTATAAAACAGATTTTGAAGATTTAAACATGAACTTGTCTAATCGTTCGATGTTAGCATACGATAACCCGAGTACTTCGACTGGAACATCTCCTGTCACACCAATAACTAATAATAGTCTGACTTGTTCAACCTCTGTACTTACGCAGAGTACCGCAAGGTGTGAAGTCAGACAACCTTTACATGGATCCCCTACTGAACATGCGCGGTTTGTTCTCCAGCTTCTTGGTTAATTGATTTTTATTTTATTACATAATACACGTCGTAAGATTTGAGGATATTTCTTTTTGTTCTATAGTAGATAATAGTTTGTGTAACAGAAAAGCGTTACAATAAAGAATCTATTTTAATATCTGTAAGCCAAGACACCTTTCTATCAGGAAGACTTTTTCTGTTGTAACGATCAATAAGCCTTAATTGTGTATATTATAATGATTCTTTTATCTTTAGTAGCTATTTATTAAAATATTTTTATACATGTTTAAAATCCTGGTTTCAGAGATGCAGCCGAACGTGAATATCAAACACAGGTTAGCAAAAAATATGCGGAAAGTTGGGAATCATTGAATTCAACAATCACTAGTTCAGATCCGTCACTGAATGAACGATTTCGTCATCATCGAACTGCGCAAGAGCGACAATCTACCACTTCCAGAGGTGCACTCCCTTTTCATATGTTGAAGGATTAAAACTTTCTTACTATAAAATTGTTCAATTTTGAACTGGTATAAAGGCTGTAAGTAACTATTTCTTATAAAATTATGGATAACATTGTAGAATACGGAATCTTTTTTAAATAAAGTGAAGGTATATAGATGCAATAAATGAGGTTAAGAAATAATTCTCCTTGTAGTTGAATAAAAAATTTTATGATTATTGGAGTTTATATTAGATAGCTAGCCGAAGAAAAGCTTGTAAATAAATATGATTTGTAAAATATAAAATAGAGAGCAAAAAAATAGCTTGGATATGACAGCTGTGAAATATCACGATAACCGGAATAGTTGAATTATTACAATACAGTGCATTTATCATCACTACTGCACGATACTATCAGACTTAAATTTCCAAAACTAAACGATTTCAACATCTTTCAATGTAAGCAGTGGTTTGCATCACACAGATTTGTTTTGAATGGAATCTATTATCCAGTTCTTTAGGTTTAACTTAAGAGAATTTGTAAGATATGTTTTTATATTTAAATTGAGAACGAGTGCCAAGTATAAAGAGATATAAAGCATTGTAAAAAAACACAAATCAAATAATGTGAAAAAGTAAGGAAAATTATTGTTGCTGATATTGTGTGGCACTGTTTACCAAATGCCGAGGTTTTGGATTTTTTTAGGCTTTAATTTTGAATCCCGGTAAGTGAGGCAGTGTGTTTATCCATCTTTCGTTTTATTAAGCACCCTGTTTGTATACCAATTAGATATACTGAAGTGAAGTATAAGTATTAACTACTTCAGTTCTTGTTTATGACCTAGGGAAGATATAAACATTATTGCAACTGCGGTTTCCAGTGAGCAAAATAAACCTGTATTCATTGCTGTTATCGTCATTAGTATTCGATAATTTCAGCTAGATTGAG
>UPTC01001390.1:0-16549 GCA_900537255.1 Acanthocheilonema viteae
TATATATTTGTACAAAATCTTTTTTACTTTATGAAAACTTATTATGACGTCTTGAAGTTTAATTGACAAATTCAAATCAAATGCAAATAGTTTTGGAAAGTATTATTCCTTATTAAATGATCAGTTCAAGTTTTAATTTCGATATTACATAGTTAAATTATCACTTTAAAAGATAATCATTTTATATTTCATGCTTTTTTCCGCTCTCTCATCATAACAATCACAAAATGAAAAATATCATGCAAAATAAAAATTGCACATTATCATTATTATGATTATTAATCACTATTATTATATTCTATGTCGATAGCGTTATCCGACTGCGATGATATTTTTGCCGTATAATTTCTGTAAGTTTAATCATTCTGAGTTTATATTCAATTATTTCAATTTTGCCGATATAAATTTAAGCCTATTTTTTTGTGAAAGATACGTATGCGATTTATGTAATTTGTGCCTTATAATATTGATTTTACATTAATTATAATCATTGTTATTCAAATGTTGGATACAATCAGAACTACCAATAAAAGATACATCCCTTATTAATTGTAAATAAAAATTAAAATTCCATCCAAAATAAAACACGAAAAATTGATCAAAAATTAAAATATAAATCAGTAATCGGTTAAAAAACTTACAAATCTTGCAATATTTATAGCTATACATATTTTTTTTCCTAGAGAGGAAGAAAATAATGGATAAGATGAATAATTTAGGAGTCGTTGAAGTTGTTAATATGCAATTTAGAATTGCTCATTGACCTTCACATCAACGATTCCATGTGTTTGTTTTGACCCAAGAAATATTAATGTATTTCATCTTTCGGCTTCTTCCAAGAATGATAGGAAGGAAATAAAATTTCTTGACTAATTTTCTTGAAACTTTGTTATCTTACGATTAATCCGGAATTATTCGAATTCTCCCAGATTACACCTCGCATCGGAAGTTATAATCTTCTTAACAAGCTTCTTTACTTGACAGCAAAGAAATTAGAACTTCTGGATGGCAAAAGTACGATTTAATACAAACTTATAATCCCTTTTGATTGCATTTAACAATTAAATACAATTTTCCTTTTCTCTTAATTGATAAAAGCCAGAATTTTCAAAGAGTTAGTAGAATTGATAAATGAGCTCTTGCAAAATTTTTTCATCTTTTACAGGAATTCAAAAAGTTTCAATAAAAATTTTTGATCTAAGGTTTAGAATTATTCAAAAATTTCAATAATAAGTATTTGTCGAAAAACGAAGACAAAAGCATTAGTATTATCCAAATGATGTGGATAGAATTATACCAAATTGTTGCATAAAATTAATTTTGGATCGAAAAAAATCGTATGGTGTAATGGACAATAAATACGGTACATCTACTAATGACAGAAGAATTAATCTCTATCATATGGGTAATCGTAGTAGGATAATCCTTGAGGCAAACAAATCATTCTCATATGTTTTGCATTTAAACAATTATAAAAAAGAAAAAACGCACATGATTAGCACAACTTGCTAGCTATAATAATTCAGAAGAAAGTGTGATAAAAGAAGAGGAAGATTTGTGATTATCAAATGAAAAAAAGAAAACATTTAGCATCTGATAAAATAAAAGTTAGCATCCTCAACGCATAATTTTAGGAAAAAAGAAATAGACAAACTTGCACAATTACGAAAGAAACAAACAATATAAACTGGCAACAATTCGATAGTTCACGTAATGTCATCCCTTTTATCCTTTCAGCATACTGTGAATGTCTAATGTGATATTCGGCTTTTTGTATTGCACATTTCCTGAGAATAAATTTGTAACAAATTTTGCACTGAACCAAGTCATGGAAGGATCAAAAGAGAAGCTATCATGTGATGTGGAGCAGATTATAGTAAACAATGAATAGTGACATAACGGACACAAATCTTATAGCAAACAACAAATATTAGCGTAATATACGAAAAAATCCTATATCGTTCCACTTTAGCTAATTTTTGAAGGTATTTTTATTGCGTTTAGCAAAGACACAAATGAATCATTAATTTTGACGGAAAAATAAAATGGAATAAATTTCCTATGAAATCTTTTAATAGTATGACATTTCATTGTCCAATCGAATATATTTATTAAGGTTTCGTCTTGTGAAATTAGAACACGTTGATGATCTCAATTAAAGTTTCATTTGCTTTTTATGATGAATAAAAAGCAAAAATGAAATTTCAGCTCTAACTAGATTAATACAAAAAATCTAAAGAGTACTTTAAAGTTCACCCGAACAGACAAGAAAAGTCACAAAAAGGGAAAGATTCCTCGGCCACAACAATTATTCAATAAATTAAAGAAAATTTTCAAGTTTCTATCATTTATACAATTGCTTCTTTAAGCTCAATCAAATTTCATACTATAAAATCATCATCAAAAGGCTAAACAAAGATCACCAATGCTATGCATAATAAATATATCGAAAATGATCGTTCAAAATTATGCGACATATTCATAGCAACGATGATCGTTTTTGTCACGAGCCAAATAGTCACGTTCAATCAGTGATTCAATTCGTTTCTTGATTAGCTGTGGATTGGGCATGAAACGATGCTTCAGTTGTTGTGTTACCTAAATTTAAGTAAACCAAGCTTTAACAAAATAGAAAGAAGTCAATTCAATCAAAATATGAAAGTTTTTTAGCTTGAAATAAATAGTTATTACAAATAAATCAAGAATTTCGAAACGATATAAGCAAGAAAATAGAAAGCACGCCAAAAATGCAGAGTTAACATCTCATCATGGGCTACTCATTTATGAAAATTATTGACGCTGTGATTTGACAGTTGCAAACTAATCCGGCATAATGGCAATTTCTTTGTCTTTCTTTTTTACAGTAGCAATATGTTTAAAAAGTGGAATCACATGAGAAAATGGATTGAACAGTCAGACAATGCCAACCCAACCAAAAAAAGCATGACCGTTAAAGATCGAAGGAAAATGCCACCTTAGAACAGGAAAAATTCAGAAAGCAAAAGAGGCCCAAAAATAGTAACAAACTTCTGCAACCAAAACATTGTGCAATAACTGCTTCCTTGCTTTCATTACTCGCACAACAGCTGCTTCAACCTCATGTTTTCTATCTTCATCGATCTAGAAGAATTATCACCATTAAAAAACGGAAGTCTATAAGTTTCGGAATAAAATTAATAATTTTATTAATTCATTTTCTGTACAGAAAAGTTGAAATCGTCATGTTTGATTACTGCATTTTTAAATAAAAGGAAAATAAAAATAAAAAGATGAGTCACTCTAGAACGTGTTTCTTTTCTTTCTGGTTCAGCTTCCGCTCTACCCGACACCATTTGAATTTTTATTCTTGTAAGTTTCGAAGTAAATGCATCGTTCACCCAAAATTCATCACTGCTTTCTATAAAAATATCCATTTTATGGTCATCAACTAGCGGTGCTATTAATTTATAGGTGATAAGGTTTAAGAATCTATATCTGTTGAAGTGCATTTCAGGAACCGATTCAAAGTTATAATCCCTGCTCACGTTATTATTTAGAAATAAACATTTTTCAGTCGTGCTGCTACACGTTATAATGCTAAAATAAATAATCCTACTAAAGTAAAAAATTTTTTAAACTAACCGATTTCCCTCCCATGTCCTTTCCGACATAGAATTCTTTGGGTTGGTTTTCCCATTGCCAAAGAAAGCAGCGAGCGTTTTAATTCCTTGTCGGGAATTTGAGTTTCAGATGCCAATTCCTTAAAGTTCCTTGATACAAAAGTTAAAAATTTTATCCATACAAGAAGAGATAATAAGAAATCCATATGGCAATAACGACTCGAAATTCGAGGACGATTTCTATTAAATAAGAATGCTTAAAAATCTATATGGACAATGTTTAGAAAAATTACATGATGAACACTGATAATGTCTGAAAATCGTACGATTAAATAGTGAACATATTTAGTGTTGTGGAACGGAAAATGATTCTTATAGAATTGTAGGTTACATTTACATATAGTCAAATCATGTTTCGTCAAGAAAAAGGCAAATTCAATTAATATTTAAACAGGAGCCAGAACATGCAAATTTTCAAGCTGAAATGATATATATAACACATGAAAAACATTTCATTATTATTAACGCTTACCTCGAAAGTTATTTTAACTTTATTATTGAACCTGAGCAAAACACACATTTGATAGGTGCTCACAGTCAAAATTTTGTGTTCTTCTTTGCCACGTGGAGCAACTGATGGTCCGGCAAGATCCGATTCCTAAAAATAAATTATAAAAAATGCAAATGGAACAAACATTTTTTCATTCAAAAATATAATAAGTTCAATTATGCATGTAAAAAGAGAAAGAAGTAGCAGTAATGAACGAATAAAAAAAATCAATAAAAAAAATCTTAATGACAATAACTTAATCCATTTCTTGCTGAAAAAGAGTTATGTAATTCTAGAACGCACAAATATTATCAACTTCATGCACATCACCTGCTGGCTTAATTCCTCCACATTAGCATTTGTTCCGTAGAAGACAGCTTTAACATCGGCATGACCAAGCATAGGATTTAGCGAAATCTTACGACCGTTATGTTTGCCAAGATAAAATGTCCTAAAACTTTCAAAAGCCTGAGCTGCCACTGGCGGTAGTATACAATCCGGAGCAGCTTGCGTCGGCCAATAACCACTTGTTAATACTCGTACTGTTATGTCCACTGAATCGTGTGCCTGATGAAAAATCTCATTTAATCATTTCAGTAAGATAAAGTCATTAGATTACCATAGGAAAACTTACACCTTCCGTTTTTTCTTTGTAGTCTCGAAAATCTCCCATCAAAATATTTGATAATTCAATATCTTTGAACATCCCTTCTAACTTCGATGTAAACTGGCAACCACATTCCGTCTTAAAAACAAATGAATGAAATGCAAAATGAGAACACATTACTGGTAAAAGAAAAACCTAATTTTTATGCAATATATACCAAATATTAGTCCACCGAGTCTCATATCATTCACAATTTCCCAAATCTCAATTAATTTCATTCTTCAACTAGGGAAATTGCCACTAACAATGAGAAATTACTCATCAATTATTTTCGGCACAATTTTCATACCTTCAACTTCGAAACCATAGCTTTTTCTGCATCATCCGACATACTCTTCTGCAGAAGTAAACGTTTAGCTAAATGCGATTTGTAATATCTGAAAAAAAAAACACAATGTATAGCAATCAACCAAATATCTTTTTATTGGAAGAAACAAATTATGTTGAAGAAAATTGTTTTTTCTACCGTTCAAAAACATCCTTCTCTTGAAGAAAACGGAATAGCACCATAGATTTATCTTGCAGTGATTCTTGCTCACTTTCGTTCATCTGAATTAAAGAACAGAATTATTTCACATATTTGCGATATACTTCTATATGAAATGTAACTTGAAGTGAAAAGTTAATGAATAAACACTTTTATTAGCTCTGATCCAATTTAATCAAAACAGCATTCGGCTTAACTGAAACAAGCAAAATGCTTGCCTAAACATCCTTTTATAGAATTTCAAAAGAAAAAAAAACCCCAAATACCAGTTTCATTCCTTTCTTTAATTTATCATCCATGTACAACGACAGATATTCCGGACTTTTTGGATTCAAGTTAAGGAAATATTCGAAATCGCTCTGTATTTTTTGTTTAAATGTTTTGTCGTTATCAAAAGCATCCAATAAGAAATGATCAAATTGATTCTTGAGATCCAGCAATGCCTAAAAAATTTATTTCTTAGATTCTGTAAGAAGGTACTAAATGATAATATTTGATGTTAAGGTTGCAATTCAATATGTCACTTGAATAATAAGAATTGCTGACCTGAATATAGTGAATTGGATTTTTCAATGTGCCAGCTTCACGGTCACCACCTTCACCGACCAAAAATTCACCTTTTCTTCGAAGATATCTGCTAATGCAATCAGTCATCGTTGGTAGTCCTTTCTTTACTCGTTTCAATAAAATATACAAACGCCGTAAATCTAAAAAGTACTACATTGTAAAAATAACAAATAATAATATCTGAATTCAGAGCAGTCTGATGAACCAAATGAAAGTTTCAGTGAGGGAAGAGACACAGCTATATTTCAAAGTATAACATTTGTGTTACCATGAATGCGATCATTATTGAGCATGTGTACAACACCACTATTATCCATTTCAACGATTGTCATCATATGTTTATTAATCAGTTCTTCGTCCAAAACCTTTAAACAAACAAACCATCTCATACTTCAAGACAAAGATTTGTTTGTAAGAGTTGTTACTTCCTAATTTAGAAGTAAGAGAAATGGAATTTTTGACAAATTGAGAGCAGTTTCAGTTTTATTAGAGATTTCACGGCTGATTGTTCGATTTCATTTGAGTGAAAAGAAATTTTTTTCCTAAATGGTTATAAAAAATTGAAATGCAAAATAAATCTCGACGCATGAAAAACAGTTCATATTGTGTTGCTAACTAAAAAATACAAGTTGCATACCTCAAGAATTTTTTGTTCTGTTCCTTTATCCAAATACATTTTTGCCCGATTTGACTCCTCCATTAAGCATTCTTCCACTTTTTTAACATAAACCGATGCGCAGTTTTCGAGTAAAAAATTTTGACTTTCTGCACGGTAATATTCTGCCGAAACACGTAAAAACGGTTCTTCAAATTCTTCCTCATAAACGCGTCGCGAATCGACACCCAGTGCTACCAGCATATTGCATGCATTTTTCACTCCAATTCTGCAAAAAAATATGCAGATAATTTAAATGATATAAAACAGTGATCGAATTTTGAAATAAAGATTATTCGAACAATTAGTGAATTAAGTAAAATTAAAAATATAGGAAAAAGTTTGATTGGTTTTACTTAAACGAACATTTCGGTTTTTTTAGTCCATCGCCAACGTAATTTTATGTAATTTGAATTTCAAGACTATAAGAGAAGAAAAAAAAAATACCTATTAATAATTTCACCTCCCCGCTCAGCAGCAATCATTTTCAGCAATATATTACGCAAAGTGTCGCCTAGTGTTCCATATCTAATTATTTCATCACGAAATAATATAAGACCCAAGTTATAAACGGGATCAACATTTTGCTGTTGTACATAAACTCGATCCATATACCTGAAATTAGTTAGCTTAGAAAAAAAATCATGTTGTAAAATAAAACTGTCTTTTCCCCTCAGCTTAATAATATCCAATACTTCACTTATTTAATGATCCAAGACTTTCAGCTAGAAAGAAATAATATTCATTAATAAAATATTGAAAACAACTGACATGAGAATATCTCTAATCATGACCATAGCTATAATGTGATCTTGCCATGCTGTATTCAACACTTCTAGAAAACTACTATTAACTGCTGCTAAGACTTGGTTTCTGACCTGAAAAAAATGATAATGTAAGAAAAAGACAACAGCGAAAAAAAACTAACAGAGTTAGAAATATTAAAATTAATACAAAACGGTACAATCTACAAAAATATTCAGTAAAATGGAAAATACCTATATGATAATGGATAAAATTAAAATTTCATCCAATTGTGTTTTTAATTTAATTTATAGTTAATCAAAATCAAAATTTCATAGCAAATCAAGAATTCAAACCGTTGTTTGCAAATGTTCGATAACCACTTGTTTCAGACCTGAATAAAGTTTATCACCGTGCTTATGTAATACCATCGTATAGGCATTACGATAAAGTTCTTCGAAACTGAGACCAGAATTATTTTTTCGTTGAATCTCTTGAATGGCACGCTTCAACAAATCCCATGTCTGCTGCACATATTTTTCGTCCATTGTTGTCTGCAAATAGGATTACTGTTATCGAGAAGTCCTGCTAGGGTTTTCCAACTCAATTTTTGAAATGGATCATCAAATGCTTAGCAAAGTAAGTTTTCGTTCCAAAGCTTACGTTCGTCTATTTTCCAACTGCAAACAAAGTATGCCTCAACCTTTTTGAGATCTAATCTTCCAAGTAATGAAACTTTAAACTAGGTTCTGAAATCTAAACAAAACTGAAAAATAAGAAAGATAAACAGAGAATGAAGTGATAATTTAAGAAAACTGGAGGATAAGCGAATGAAATATTAAATAAAATCCATCAAACGCTTGATAAATGCAGACAATTATGTCTCATGATTTCAACTCATCATCTCTTCGAAGTTAATTTAGGATCTACCGTTAGCTGTTGTCTATGACATGATGCAGTGTGGTCATCATGAGCAGTTAATTCCTTAAGAAGTTCTTTAATTGCATTAAACTGTGAATCCATTTGCAATAAGACAAATCGATGAGTAAATTTCTCGAACAGCCGCACAAGCAAACGATAATTTCAAATAAAAATAAGGCTAGTAAATTCACTTTATTAAATAAATAAACTTTGGGATTTTTTCTGCATAATAATGCTAAACACACTGTGAACTGTACTCAGTTTTTAAATGCAAGAAAATCTCGATAAAATCTGCTGAAATTAAGAAATACGATAAGTATAATATTAAAATCATTTTCAATTGAATTCATTTTCAATGGATGAAGATCATCTTCAATGAATTAGTTACGGTATAGCAGTCTTTTAAAATCACTTTAAAAAACGTTTAAGTAAGTGAGAGCAATAACTTCAATGTAACAAAAATTCATCATAAGATAAACCTGTCTAGTCCCACATATTTCTTTAAACAAAAATGTCCTTAATAAAACCTAAAAAACTATATTTTGCATACCGGAAAAGCTCGAATCCGCATTTTGTTGCCCGATGGACCACCAGCACCGCCACCAGCACCACCATTCGGAGCGCTTCTTGATGGTGTCGGTCTACTCATTCGTGAAACACTGAAAATCCTCAACAATTTAATCAACATTAACGCTTAAAAAAGAATAAATACGAATGAGGAACACCTGACAATCTGGTTTTTTCCGACAATAATAACAGAACTCGTATTAATCAATATCCTTCCTTTAAGATAACATAAAAAATTCGATCATGAATTAAAAGTACTACTGCATATAAAAAGATATTATAATATCATTTTACGAGTTCTTTTATTCTTTAACCATACGAGTCGACTCCCATAACATTACGATAGTTTTTTTTTAAGACGTAACGGTAGGAATAGCAGTTTGACATGTTTTGACATGTAAATTTACACTTTTTTCAAATCGAATTCGGAAAAACCTTTAATCTCAGAAAGTTGACACGTTAAATCGTAAAATTTGAATCATACGCATAGTGCACATTAACGTAAATATGTTTTGATGATTAACCCCATATAAACCATCGTTTTTAGTTTTATTGTAATACAGGAAAGATGTTAATACAGATAAGTCTCAATATGCGCAATGAAGAAAAATCATATTTAACATATTCACATTTGAAACTAAATACAGTCGAGTGGATTAAGATATCTCTTATTAAGTGAAGGCAGAAGATAGACTGAATAAAATAAGAGTATGGTAATATTGCTGAAGTACGATGAGACAAATTTATTACACTTACGTAGTACAACCATTACGTAAATTTATGCTGCAAAAAGTCTAATTAACGGATGAAAACAAATTATCGAACCTGTTAAACGAATAGTTGGTTAGTACCGAAACGTTACTTATTTCATTCATAAAATGTAGCAAATCATACTAACTCACATAGAAAGTATACCAAATCACACTAATCCACAAATATTAAAAAAAAAACCTATTTCTTGTACGCCAAAGAGCACGTGATGTGGTGCAAGATCTGACGTGTAATCGTGTTAAAAATAAACTTATATATTTTATGCAACAGGCGACACAGAAAAGTGTCAGAACGGAAAATTTTTCCTTGAAAAACGATGATACTAAAATTTTCATTCTCTTTATGGACACAAAATTTACACCTTTTTGAAATCGAATTCGGAAAAATCTTTAATCTTACAAAGCTAACAAGTTAAATCGTAAAATTTCCATCATACGCGTAATGCACGTTAATGTAAATATGTTTTTTTGATGATTGACCAATATAAACCATCGTTTTTAATGAAAACTCCAATCTTTCAAAATTTGAAAAGGACTTATAAGCATAAGTAAACCTTCACATTCATTCACCACAAATTCGGTACAAAAAATCTCGGTATCATAACGAAATCTCGGGAAGAAAAAGAGTCATCATAATTTTTATGTTTGGCAAGCAATAACCGATATCCGACAAGTACTCCAAATTTTTTGGCAGCTGTTGCAGCGTAACAGCAGTTTTTCAAAATACTGAATGATTTAGCTTAATAGTGATCTCTTGCCGAGACCTCTGACCTCCTGAGAAATCATGAAGGAAAATTTCACTTTAAAAGCATAGCCTTAAAATTCTTCTCATGGTATTGCATGATAGAACGATTGTGTTCAAAATTGATCCCTTACTGAGATTACTCAGTTACCGAGAAATCTTGAAGTCATAAAATTTCACTTTGGAAACTGAGCACATTCACCGGGATTTACTTCGATTCAAATTCTCTACAGTCAAGATGGAATACGGTCCACGGAAATAAAGTGCATTATTATCTCGCAGCCATAACCAAATTTTCTTAAATTACCCGAATTCCATAACGAAATGAACAATTTCTTCAAATTTAAATGATTTTTGTAAATTTTACTTTAAAATATTTCCCGGGCCAGTTTATTCCATCCACTCGAATAATCCGTTTGCTTGGTGAAACAAAATTATGAATTTTTATCAAAATTTGGAATTTTTCAATTTCCAAAAAGCAATTGCTTTTTGAAGTTAAAAATTTATGAACAATTGTTCATAATTTTTAGCTTTTTCGTGGTATTTTGTGCTGAGGAAATGAAGAATGAAATAATTTTGCGAAGTATTTTGAACTTTTTGGAGGATGAAAAAAATTTTTGCAACCAAAAACGAATATTTATATAAATTTGATCAGTTAATTACTTCCAAAACTCTTCACCAACGAATGCAGAAAGTTAATAATTTGTGAAGAAATAATAATAGCATTACTAGCACTTTTGTGCATTTCACCTAGTATTTCAATATAAAACGAATGAGAAGTAAAGAATGATTTTTTGAATTTTTTTTTCTCTCCCTTCCATTTTAAACAAAGAATAACCTTGATTGGTTATAGATCGAAGGGAGAGACAGAAAGAAGGGAGCAAAAAAGAGAGAAAGAAAAAAAAAATGAAATTAATTTTATCGATTTACAATTTCCAAGTATCTTACTTTTTTTTCGGTCGCACCATATTTGTCATCGACCGATACTAAAATTTAAATCGAACTTGCATGATTTGCTATAATATAGCGAAGTTTGCATGTAAATTAAATCTTATTCAAATCTGAGCTGCATAATTATAAGAAAATGAAAAAAAAGCAATGAATTAAACTCGTCTTTTTAAATCTGTGAATGCAAATTTTCATGGAACTGGAAAATTGAGGATTTTTTCGAAAGTAGAAGTTTAAGATAAAATAAATTGTATTGCAAAATCATTTACTTCATCTTTTAGAAATTTTCGCAAATTTTCTCTCTTTCATTCCTCATTTTAATTTTCGATTTTTAATTTTGAATGAACAGAAAAAAAAAAGTTGGCAAATAATTAATCGAATGTGTCGTGTTCTATATTTTCGTATTAAAAGGACGTGAAATATTATATTTATAAGTGATGTAATGGACTAAGATTTATCATTATTATCTTTCATTTTAATTTGTGTTAGCTAAAATCCAAATTTTCTTGACAAATAAATTCAGTTTTAAAGTCGAATTAATTCTTTTCATGTTGAATGTCTCAACAATAATCGGAAAAGCAATTCAACATTATTCTTTTTCCAATTCTTTTTCCATAGAAAAAAAAATCCTAAAGATCAGGATATTTGAAAATGATCATTTATTTAGCTATTATCAATCATTAGTTAAATATATTTATCTTCTACTTCTATTTAAATATCCTGATCTTTAGGATTTTTTTTATCAGGAAAGTATGAATTGCCTATTATAATAGCTGTATTCGAGCAAAAGCTATCATAATTTCCGCTTTTATGCAGTATCACTTTTCAGGAAATATAATATCAGTTTGTTTCGAGCCCAAAATATCATAAATAAAAATCATTCTTATAATCAACAGTAATTCTTAAATTATCATGACTAAGATAATATAAATGAAGGCTATTCTCATGAAATCATAAAAAAAAAATAAATGAAGACTATTCTTATGAAATTATGGGATATCTGTAGCTTTCACATCATTCGTTTTGCGTAAATATTTTTTGGATATTAATTAAAATATTCACTTATTTTTTAGCTTCCGACACCGTCACATTCATTAAATTATATTTAATTTTATCCAATGTTATTTGTGAGTATTCCAGTATCAGTATTCCGATAAAATTATCGTTATTATTCGGGATAAACTATTATCGATTATAGTTATTTTTTCATTGAGGAAAATTAATTTTTTTTTTTTTTTGGATGGATGACATTATCTACTAATAAAACAGAATAATGTGAAAGGGAAAACTGTGAACAAATTATTTAATGCAAAGAATTAAAAGCAATTGTTCAAGAGCATAAAAAAATTAGGTAATTTATATTAATGCCAACTTTTTTCTTCTTTTTTCGATAGTGTTAATGTATTTTTTCAGAAATACCAATCCTACACATTTTAGTCAATTAATTAATTTCACCTGAAATCATCTAAGGATAATTAATCTAATGTCTAAGTACAGTAAGGTCAATCCATTTATCAAAAGATTCTTGAAAGATAGTAATTTTAATTCGATCATTTAATAATTTTGTTTCTTTTCATATCATTCTTCCTTACTGATATTTTACTAATTACCTGCAAAAACATAAAAAATTGCTACGAGAGAAGATATTTTGAGAAACGCTACGTTAATGGATGAAAAACACTTTATTGCTCATTGAATTAAATAAAGCTTGATTTAACCTGCCAACTAATAAATTATATGAATTAGCGTATGCTATCGGAAAAGTAATATTTATAATATTTTACACAAATTTGTAATTACGGAAATGAGTAACCCTAAATGACTGAAGAGTTACGAAAAATATCTCTTAATTTTAAAAAAATCAAAAATTAACTCTAATTTTATAATATATTGTGATGATACGTTAGATCTTTGCTTTCAAATTTTATTTTAAAATTTAAATTTCATTTTTTCAAAATAAGAAATTTACGCTGCGAAAACAAAAATTGTATTAGTCGTCTCTTTATAGCAAAATACTGAAAGAATTAATCCCAGTAAATAAAAACTCGAAATCTACTTTTAGGTCTAAAATTTCAAAATCTAAAATCTACTTTTTAAAAAACTCAAAATCACCTACTCATTTACTGGAAATTGCAATGTTTTAGGGACTACAATTTTCATTTAATGATTCAGTTATGGTGATCAAGAAATGATCATCGTTGCGCAAGCCTATCAACATGGCATAGATCAAATATGATGGTGGGAGAGTATTGCGGTTAGAGAATGAAAGTCGGGGAGATCTGATAATACGGAGAGGGTTATTAATTCATAGAAGGTTGGGGAAAAAGCATGAGGGAGAGAGAATTTGCATGTATGATGATAGCGATGTGATGAGAGTATTATGGAGTGTTGATAATGAAAGAGATGGTGAGGATTGATAGGATTTGTGAAATATCACATTATAACGGAGTAAAAGAGAGAATGATAAGAAAAGAATCATCGATCATAATGATAGCAAAGATTGAGAGCATTTGAAGGGAGAAACAAAGGAAACATTTTTCCTAGTTGTTTCAATAGGGCTGGATGGGAAGCAATCTTTTCGTATGGATGAACTGTTTTATTTCTTGTTAATTATCTTATCAGGCTTTAGTATGATAGTAACGAGAATATTATGAGTAATTGTTGTTAGTTACCTTATCACTGATACTTTTCATTATTTCATTACCATTTTTATTTATCATTTTATTGCCATTTTATTAACATTCAATGGGTCATATATTGCATAGAATTATTTATCATTTTTCGTTTGTCATTCTATAATCGAAATAAATTGGGTTTCAAAAATATTAGAGTTCAGAGTTTAGATCTCTTTTACTGCCATAAGATAGTATAGAAGGATAGGTGATACGTTTTTCTGTTCGATAGCAGGAGAAGAGGAAGAGAGGAATGAGATATGAAGTAATAAAAACGAAAATTATCATCTCTTATGACATTATCATTTGTATGATTCAATAGATAATTTCAAGGGAAATTGGATTTTCAGGAATCTAGGAGTCATCGGATTTATTTATTACTAAAATGAGATCGAAATTTTACATGAAATAGTAGAATATTTCAAAAACTTACTTGTGAAGTATTAAATTAAACTTATCAGCAGAAGTTTCGATAATGTAATTCTTACCAGCAGCAATATAATGTTATTATTTTCCCTTACCATCATCACTTGTTATTGTGATAAGCCAAAATGTTCGATAATCTTTTTGACATTCCCGAATTATGATTCCAGTACTGACATTATGTGTAAGAATCAGTGGAACACATATAACTTATCAGTTCTTCCCTATCATCGTTGATTGTAATAAAAAGTAAATATTCTATTGTCATTGGTGTCTTGGTTTAGATTGTGTTTCATTGATTGAGCAAAAATTCAGGATTAAATGTCTCAAATCATGACATCAGATCAGAAATTCATAAATTTAAATATAATTATTTAAATATATAACATTATTTTAACTACAATGTTAAAGTTAATTGAGATAATTTAATAAAATGTATCGCTAGAATATAATTAAAACTCTGATGTGATACTTTTTGCTGTAAACAGCTGTCATACTACTTAAGAGAAAGATTGACATGCTTTTCAGTTTAGTTATGTTCTTTTTTTAATTGATTTTTTCTTCTGTCAAAAATAATGGAGAAGTTAGGATGAATAATAACGTTAAAATTATATTCTTTCTTTACTAATTTCTTCCTCATCTGTTTATCAACAGCTGATTACCTTTGATTTAATTTATAATTTCAGAATTCATTCTTAGCATTCCATTTTTTTATATTTAATATGTAGTTTATTTCGTAGGTATTGCTCATTACATTCTTACTATATGCACTTTTAAATTTCCTTTTTACCTTGCTTCATTAAATCTACACTCAACTTTACCGAACCATTAGGAGTTATTCTCTTTATTTAATTTTTCTTTTTAAATAAATTTTCAATATTATTAGATATGTTGTAAAAGAAACACTCAAACCCATTTCACAGCATAAACTTATCAGTTTTACCCTTTCCAAATTTCTAATTTACTTAGAGCTCATTTTTTTTCGTCATTTTTAAATCTTAGTTAGGTAGACTTTGAGAAAACAGTAGCATTGAATAGAAATTAAAAAGTGGCAATTAAATTCATAAGAAATATATCTGCAGGTTAGTCTAAGTTATAGCTTCACTTATTATAAAGATAAAAGGACAAGTGGTCTTTGAATTTAGATTCGATTCAGATTTGGGATTTGAAACTTTAAAAACTAAGATTCATATGTATATTGTGATATGATCAGCGCTTTGGTTACACAATCAACTTTTTTTTGCATTTTCTTAATTTTAATTTTTGATTAGCGACTGAATTTTTTTTTCCATTCCTTGTCAAACTTTTTACATGTTGTTTTTTTCCATATTTTATTTTTCCTTTCCTTTCCACTTTAGGTCATATTTCGATATCGAGTAATAACACACATCGGTTTGTTTTTTCTTCTAACGAGTTTTATTAATTTTTACTCCCCTATTTTAGGCTACAAATTGTCCAAGGATTTTTGCAGAAAGTTATCAGTACAAATTTATAGTATGATAATTAAATTTAGCGAAAATGAATGTAAGTTCAGTGTGGTTCCTTATAACTGCATATATTTTTTATATACCTTCCTCGTACTAAGGATTATAATATTTGATTGGTTATAATATGATACCAGAAACAACTTTATTGAACAACTTCAATAAGTCTTTGACGGAACTTCTTTAATATTCGTTTTTAATTAGCCTAACAAATATTTTCGAATATGTTAGAGTTACGCTTCCAAAATTGAAATAGGTTATTCTAGAGTGTGACTACTTAGGTTCACAAGTAAATATATGAGTGCTTTTTTGAGGAAACTGGTAAGCTGAATTAATGTAGAATTAATAATCTGATTTGTACGTTTTTAGGCTGAATTGCTGAAAGCTGTGCTGTTAAATGATCTGAGGTTATTACAAGGGTGTATAGAGAGAGGTATTGATGTTAATGAAGTGGATGAGAATGGAACGTCTCCGTTACATTTAGCAAGCTTTTATGGATATCATCCAATTGTGAATGCGCTTATTGATACACGTGCAAGAGTTGATGCACGTGATCGAGAATGGTTCACACCGCTTCAGAGGTTTGCTTAATATCTTCGAAATCTTTCCTTTTAATTTTATAAAGGAATTTTCACACTGCTACATAAGTACAGCCAGCCTGTTGCATCCCAATTCACTATCATACAATTCACTATCATGTTTATTGCAAAACTTTTATAATAAGTTAATGTTTCAAAAATTTTGTTGAAAGAA
>UPTC01001391.1:0-16540 GCA_900537255.1 Acanthocheilonema viteae
ACCAACAGAGTTTCTAAAAAAAAATTTCATGACACTACAATATTTGGAAACAGATGGATGATCACTAACATATTGTGATAATATACAACGAAGACTTTACTTTCTTTTATATTGAGGTTCCACACCTCTTTCTATATATCGTTTTGTCTTTGAGCTCAAGATACTTTTCTTTGTATATAAAACAATATATCGGTTCAAACTGGTGGTTTGCTTACAAAAATAACACCATTAGTGCAATTTGGTTACATTATAATTGGCCGAATGTACCAGAAGTTTTGCAAGCAAATTTCTTCTTTGAAAGGATAATATTAAGATATGTAATTTTTTTATATTGCTATTAATAGTATTATTGCAACTGTAGCTATGCATATACTAACTTCAACTCCTTTTACCGTATGATTTATCACTTTAACTCAACTACTTCAGATAATAAGTTTTTATTCGATCGCATTTTTATGTTGCGGAAAGTTGTCACAAGATCTGCTAATCTTGCTGCCATGTTTCTCAACTCATTTTAATCAATTTTTATAAAAAATAATCTGATATTACTAGTTGCATTCTCCCTGTCATCATGTGTGATTATCCACAGAACCGTCAATCAAAACTTCAGAAATATGTCATTATTGATGCAGTGGTGAATGTATAAGAAATGAAAATGAAGTCCGAACTGCGAAACGATATACAGAAATGAATTTTCTCTCTTTTCTCTTGACAATTCCTAATCATTCCCTATATAATATCGGACAATGACAAGCTTCCATAAAACATATACAGGACATCATGTAATCCATTTATAAATAAATGGGAGCATATTATCCGAAGGAAGACACTAGCGACCTTCACATTATTTCCATCTGGAATAATTAAACTCTATTGATATGTTTCTCTATCGCTAGCGAATAATGAAATGTAACATCAAAATTTCGTTCAGTACGCTCCATGGAGTACATGCGCTTGAAAACATGTCTTAAACGAATAATTAACGTAAACAATGCTTAGAAAGAGATAACATGGAACTCGTGAAAATGGAGTCATTTGTGATATCACTACCATGACTGAAACAAGGAGGAATTAAGCAGAATAAACAATTTAAAAAGCGTGAAGCAATGTCGAACAATTAAAAAAAAATCATCTAATTGAGGAAAAAGCATATTTTCACCAACGCGATAATTCAAATAATAATCTACCAAAAATTAAGAAACAAAAACGGATAATTCAAAAGGGTTAACCCATCAGGAGGTGATACAAAATATCCAAGATGAAAAGAATGAATTTCAACTTCATGACACTCAGCATATCCAAATTCAATTTAGTGCTATGTAATATCTCAACAGGCGCTTAAGTAAAGTTAATTTTACGAATACATGCATGCTATTTCACTATTCATAATTTTTTAGCAAGGAAAAGAGCATGATTATCCGCCAAAGATACTCCAATGATGCGATAACCATCAAGATGTGCCGAAGTAATCTTCTGTGGTCGTGGAACCATCTTCTCATCATCATCTTTGATCCCCAAACCAAGCTGACCAGAAGAATCATAACCCCACGAGTAGGCACTCCCTAGAATAATAGGCATTTCCTCCTGATAGTACAGATTCTAGAAATTGTACTCTAATAAACTTGCGCCCATCAGGAAGCATTCTGCTGTTTAGTACATCTGCTTGAGAAACTAACCATACTTTCTATGGTTAATAACTTATTGGCAGGAAGTGATAATGCAAAACTTACCATTATCTGTCCAAACAATCGAGCAACCAAGGCTAACCGATATTCCTTTGATCGGTTCTGGTACATCGATCTTCTGTAGTTGCAAATACTTCCAGTGATCATCCTCTTTACCACCCCACGTACCCAATCCTAGCGCATTGTCTGTGTTTTTCCCAATGCCGTATACTTCACCTAACAGAATTTTATGTTTTTAAAAGTACTAAATAATTATATCAGAAACATTTCAACAAGTCACTAAATATTTCTAACCATCGATAAGATGAAAATTAACTCGAAAAGTAGAAATGAAATGGTGCTGACAAGTACAAATTAAAATATATACAGAAAACTCTCAGTTTTAAAATGATGTGAATTTAAAATGATGTGAAGTTATTACCTTGTGCATTCAGGGCAACGATATGCTGGATACCGCTCAGCTCAACAACTGTTATGCATTCGAATGCGCTCGCCTTAACCGGATGCATTATTTTCAGTTCTGGTTGATTATCTACAAAATCCATCATAGAACTAATTAATATATCTGATGAGAAGGCGAGAATTTTCAGATTTCTCTTTGGATAAAATATAGCAAGCTGGCCGTTCCGGTTCCTGAATGATATCAGACTCAATTTTTCTGGCTTCGAAAGAAATATAGCAGAACTCGAAGCGATCCGATTGTCGCACCTTTCCTACAAAAAATTTGTCTGCTTGGTGTAGCAAAGAGTAAATAAGGTATACATGAATTTTTTCATGTCTCGCCGAGCAGTGAACGAAAAATATGCAGCACAAACCTTTATCTTCTGGAGCTTCTCGTATTGGTATACCCAACTGTCCGAAATTGTTCAATCCGCAGACGTAAACAGCGCCATCAATGGAACGAGCAGCAGTCCAAAATCCACCAGCCATAATATTGTCAAATATTACCAGTTTCTTTCTCCCCTTGTCGTAAACAGAAATTCTCAACGAATCTGGAGAGTCGCTCACCATTCGCTGAGAGCGAATATGCGAAACCCGTGAACATCTGCCTAATTGGCCAACCGATCCATCGCCAAAAGTCAACACTTCCCCATTCTCTGTTAGCATTACCAGATGATTCTCACCTGCTGCAATCTATAAATTTTTCCAAAATTAATAAATGAAAGCAGTTGTAACCTAACTTAAACTAATAATTATCTTAATTTATTGTATACATGAAGATACCTTAACGATGACTTTTTGTTGATATTGCACTATGACCACTGGTTGTTTTTCCATCTCCAGCAGTGTTTCGTGGCTTTCA
The DNA here is from genome assembly GCA_900537255.1 of Acanthocheilonema viteae. Lineage (NCBI taxonomy): Eukaryota > Metazoa > Nematoda > Chromadorea > Rhabditida > Onchocercidae > Acanthocheilonema > Acanthocheilonema viteae. Next base: position 2,989 of record UPTC01001391.1, read on the forward strand.
ATGCAACCCGACATACCCTTAAACAAATGATTACTCTCCACTGACATCATGTACAGTGCATAATTTCATCAAGAGTTATTAACATAAAAATTACCCGCAAATTACCCCAAGCCAATACACTGCCTTTATCAGTTAGCGCTGCCGAAAAACTGGCACCAGCAGTAAGCATAACTACCTGAAAATACACCCATCTGATGAAAACCACTTATAATTCTTGTTTTATCACTAATTATCATTCTTCTCCTCTGCTAAAATATTTGAAATCAAGTCCAGAAATCGATTTTGAATTATCTATGCAAATAGAATAAACCTTTCCATGACGTTGTATGAGTGAACTATTGAATTTAATTGGAGTTAGCTTATCAGAGGATCCCTCTGGCTCGATACCCTCACCCGGTACAGTTCCTTTTTCGTTTATTCCACAACCATACACTGTGCCATCCTCCATTAACACCAGTGAATGTACTCCACCTGCTACTACCTAAAATGTCTTTAATATCTCCAAACATTTAATTCAAACAGTTCTGTCATCAGTCTGATAAATATAATACTGTTTTACCAATCAAAAAAACATTAGTTCGAGAGGAGTCTTTAAATTCTTGAAACAAATAGAGAGAGGTTTTTCGCATCCCATAAATCTTAAGCTGGAAAAAGAAACAAGCATAATATCATCTCTGTGAATAGCGATTAAACAAATCTGCTCCTCACTTCTTTTACAATTATTTCAAAATAATAAGTTAATGAAGATGGAAACATTATATCAACCTGCACGATTAATTTCTCCTCTGGAAGCGTATTAATGGCTCGCGGTTTCCGAGTTGTGCTCCGTCCTGGATGTCCAAGCTGTTCACCTTCACCACAACTCAACACTCGATCACCTTTCTCAACTGGCAAAAAATTCTCGACAGACAAATGAAACTTCTTCAATCGACGGGCAATTGAACTTCCGGCACTGCTGTCTAAAACACTGTCAAAACTATTGGTAATGTCGTAATACCAAATCGCGCAAAAAGTTTTCAAAAATAAAACAATCACCAGTTTTTATGTTACAATCCAATGCATATCTTTCGTTTAGGAATAAATATCGTTTTGGACCATATTAAAAAAGAAACGACGACAAATAACAGCTTTAAAATACTCAGCCTAACATCTGCACTTTGTTTCTGACCAGTCATATTCAATAAAGTTTGTCGGATCGTACCAAAAAATTCCTCTTGAAACTATCAGTATACTCATATATATTCCCAACATTTTTCAAAGCCATATTCAAAAGTACTTACTAAGTGTACGATTTGCTGTAGAAGAGGTGCTGTCTAAAGAGAGAAGTTTCCGCTTCTTTCCACGTCCACTGTTATTCACTAGCAAACTGTCGTCCTCACCCTCAATAACTGATCATTAAATTACAGTAAATAAGGTATATATGAGGCACGTAGTTAACAAGGTAGTTACTATTTTTTTTTTTCAGTATACTAGAAAGATACGCTTAGAGACAATCGGAAAAGAGTAGGCATGTATTTCGATTATAGAATATTACAATTACTGCGTACTCTCTTCTTCCTCCTTTCCCCTTCTTTCCTATATCTATAATTCAATGCCGGAAGTGTCAGATATTAAAAAGCAACATTTATATTATTCCTTCAATTCAGGCAGAGAATTTGCCAGAAATGTTAACAATACAAAAATCGCACTTACATTGATCAATGGAAAATGTGATGAAGAAATCGCTAGTTCCTCCATTTCGGTATGCTCATCTATATCTGCGGTGATTCCTGTTAACTGTGCCGGAGGTGCTGATGAAGAAGTTTTTGCCTTTTCCTTTCCCTTCTTCTCCCGTTTTCTTCCCTTCTTCTTTTCAGTATTTCGACGTTTTAGCTCCTCTACTGGTTGTTGGGTCACTTTACGGGCTACTTTTCTAGGAGCCATTTCCTTTAACACATTTTGTATCAAGAATTTTTTTTTAAATTCGGACGATTACGGAAGCATATACGTGAAGCGTATAACAAAACTGTTAATATAGCAACAGTGTAATAAAGTCCGATAGTTACGGTTATATAAAACTTTCCAATGACTATACAGTCAAATGTGTAATCAAATAAACGAGTAACAGTTTCGTTGAAATATGAAAATAATGATAGAAAGATGATCGCAAACAATTTGTATGGATCATGCAATGTTTCAAAATCAACATAATTTGATTGTAACAAATCAAAATTCTAACAAGGTAGACTTGATTAAATGCAAATAAGACAAAATAAAAATAATACACAAGTAAATAATCATAATAAGAGAATGACAAGAGCAACAATGCTTTCCGCAATCAAATTTCAAATTTATTATGTAAAAAAAAATTTTGTAACTTCAAGAAAAATCCAAAATTGAAGATCACATAAGCAATCGGTATAATTAGTTTAATCAATCAGAGCACTCAATGATTCCAAACATTTTTCAAGTAATTTCAGTACGGCACAGAACAATCTGTATTAACTGAGTGTGAAAATTTAAATCCCATTTGATATTTTCATTTCTTAAAATGAATGTTTATGCTTACTTGACGTGACCTCACGTTATAAAATCCATAGTCAATGTAAAAATATATCGTAGCTATAAAACATCGGACTAACTGTTCTCATCTTAATGGACGAATGTGCCGTATAGTCATTCGTATTATCTAAAAGTTATAAAATATCATCTATTACAGTCTTGGATAATTAATGTAACAACAGAATTTGTCTAATTTCACTAATCGCTTATCCTTCCATATGTTTTTGGCGTTTATTCGGCTAACATATCTTATTGCTTATTACACTAAAAATGAATGATCCAATTGGCATTAAAACAGAAAAATTGTTAATACCAATTGTCGAGAATCATGCTATCCATGATCAAGTAGTTGAACAGCTCGAATCATTTGATTTTTTTCATCTCTCCATATTTGTAGCATTGTTTTCGGTATCGCTATTTGGTAGCATTTGTCAATATGTCAAATGCATGTCCATTCAACTTTCTTTCATGCATTCTGCTAATAACCATAAATAGTAAACTGAATGACATTTTGGGTTATAGCAGACCTATCTTAATACATATCTTCTTAATTAAAATATTCACTCGGAAAATTTTAATCGTAGATTGACTAGTTGATTGATTAGTTATTTAACACCTTATGATCCATGAGATTATATGATAATCAAATAGACGATTTTCAATTTTCAGGGATTAGCACGATGATTTCATTTTGCCATGTAAATGTATCCGTCTCTCATATAAATCAGATTTTTTTTTTTTTGATTCGATACATTTACAAACTTCGATTAATATCATTGTCATATTCTATGGTAATTTCGTGATAAAATAATTGATAATTACATTTGAAATCAGATTATTGATAGACTAACTTTTAAGATGAGAAAAATTGATTGTGTTAAAGTTTTCCGATCACACTAATACTTTTTAATATTTAATTAGAATGAATAGGATCCAGTTGATATTGTGTGTTTTCTCGATCAAAAATTCGAGAAATACAACGGATATTTGAGCATCTTCGCAAACTCCAAAATTCACCTATGAACTTTGATTGGGACAAGAATCGATCCTTAAAATATTATGATTAAGCGATATATATATATGGCGCGAGATACCGATTTGCACAACGGCCGACAGCGACGGAGCTGCGTGTGTGTATGGATTTGCTGGTGTGCATCTATGCTGGAAGGAGGGAGGGTCAAATCGATTGATGTGGTCCTTTAAACTTTGACCTTGTGCGGGCTCACTTTTTGATGTTAATTTGTGAACGTGTCTTTGCTTCCTTTTTTACTCCATTCTTTTACTTCTGAATTTGTTTTTTATATTTTTTTATACTTTCTGGAGATTTTCATTAAAATAAAAAAATATATGTATATTTTACTTTCATTTATAGAGTAATATCACGAATAGATAGTGGATAGGTTATCCATCATTATCTCTGTAGTATTTTATTGATTCATAACAAAACATTAGTGTACGGTTCCTATTAGATCATTTATTAGTTCTATATTCATTTATATCATATTGTTTAGAAATTATTCCAGCATTGTTCTACAGTTAGATTCGAATTAGTTACATAGGTATTTGTTACCAAAATCATTGTTGAATAGCCTATACGAGAAGTATGTGTATTTATCTTTAATATTTTAATATTATTTCGATATTCCTTAGGTAAAAAGTACTAGTTCGTTGACTTCATTTAGTACTAAAATTTGCATATATTTGGCAAAATTATATTCGAATTAACCGTTTCATGCCCACTTATTTGTTATTAATTTTACTTGTCGGTTTTCTTCTCAGTTCATTTTTTATTACAGTTTTAAGGGAGTTATGGGTGATTTTGATGTACTTACTGGCGACCAGGCCAATATGCTGCGTCAATTTCAGGTTAATTTCTGTAATATGATATTTGTTCAACCTATCAAGGTATTATATTATTATATTACCTAATTCATATTAAAGGACGTTGAACTGGAATAGCTATTGCAGGAAGTGACAAATATTCAAGATGAACAAATGGCATTAGCAACATTGGCATCGTTGAATTGGGACTTGCCTAGGGCTATCGAAGCACAACTATGTGATGATGATGATATAGGTCCGATGGAGACCGATGATTCACTTGTAATAGAACATAATGATCAGCACGTACATCGAACAGCGCTAAGAGAGCTTGAAAATCGGTAGATTTACTTATTGATATTGGCACTTTAGATTCATCTTACGGAGGATGCAATCCCTTGCCAATTGTAGTGTCCCTAATTGCAATATCATGATGTTGCTGCGAATTTTCGAAATAGAATTCGTTATAAAAATTTAGCAGTCACTTTATAGATCAAGGAACAATTCAGTGGAGAATGAAAGTGAAGATCCTGATTTTTCTTTCGGGCGTTTGATAGCTGGCGGCTCATTGGAAGAATCAAATAGCAACCAAAGCTCTCCTCATGATAATGGTTTCTTTCTGTAATAATAAACAGACAAATATATGATGTTTTACATTCAATACTAAAGACTTTGGTAATGATTGCATGATCTGTCGAATTCTGATTACGAATTTTTTAGTAATTGATGACCACGCGCACAAAAAAAAAAAATGCATTGAGTGTCTATTCGATTTGGATAACGAGAATCACAGTCACTGTTGCAGTTATATTCGCAGTTGATCTCGTCCAGCCTCGATTACAAAATAGAAAACTAAACGATTGAATGATTCACTTAAAAGTTTTCATTTGAATGACGATTACAGGTTCGAAAACCATGGAATCTTCACCACATCGAATCTTGCTAACAGCATCATCTTCGGGTAGTGGCTCTAGTTCTCGTGTCACACGACTACGTCCACGTCTAACTGAGGAACTGCAGCATGATATTTCGCGTGTTGCTGTCAGTCGCCACTTTCTTATTGATGCAGAGAATAGTGATTCTACTGATAACGATGGTAATAATGATGATGATGCTTACCATGATGCTGTTCCTTTTGGACATTTGAATGAAGAAGATGCGGTAATTTATCATTTTTCCAAATGAGTTGTAAAATTTTAATTAAATTATTAACTTTATCCTGAAATATACGATAGCAGTTTGAATATATCGTACCAACAGATAAATAGCGAATAGTGAATGTTTTTGGTTATATTTATTTATTGATATCAGCTATTAAGTTAAAGTAAACTAAAAAATAGAAATATCGATATTAAAGCTGTACGAGTAATTTTTAATACTGGGAAGTCTGGCCTTATGTAAGTAAAATGAATTGTTAAAGATTGATCGTTATTTTTTTATTCATAATGCAAATGCAAAACTTATTTTCAGAAGCCATCATTTCATGATGATCGCGTGCCATTAGTGCCTTCTGATTTCACTTCCGTTGATGAGGCGTTGCATAATTTCGTAACTGTTTTTGAGGCTAGGTAAATTATTTTTTAGCTAATCTTATAATCTGTCTCGTTATAAATTTTATTCCGTGGTTTTAATATTTTGTGATTGATGGACAAAAAACTTTTCCTGTTCGCATGTTGATATACAGATGGGATCATATCACATTCAGAAGATCATCAACTGTGTAGCTATGTTTATTAAAATTTATAGATTCATTTTTTTATATTTTGATTTGTCATACTTGCCAGCTTTATCGTACTCAGCATGGTTGAGCTTAGCAAAGTGTAGTATATGCTTGCAACATAATACAGCCGTGAACAAAGAATACTTTAAGAAATTTGCCAATTAGCTCTTCTGATAAACTGAAATGAAATAAACACTACCAACTACTAATTTAATATTTTTTTTCACTTGAACTTGATATCTGAACAAGTGTTTGATAACTTTGTTTGCAGGTATGGTGGAAATCATCCACCCTTCTATTCTGGTTCTTTGCAAGATGCTTTACGTGAAGCACTGGAAGCACCGGCGCGGCCGGTTGCGGAGCGTCGGCCACTTGCCGTCTATCTACATAATGATCGTGCCATCGCGTGCAACATTTTTGCGAAAAATGTCATTGTTTTGTTTTCTGTAATTTATTTTGACAAAAAGTTCTTCCCCAATGCATTTTGTTTTATGCATTATCTTATTTTGGGTCTATTTTATATTATGCCATAAATTTAACAATAATGATTGTTTTGGTAGGATAAAGAAATTACTCCTTGAACATAATCTAATGCATTTTTTGTACTTGCAAAGTTGTTCCATTGGTTGTTTTATTCATTTAATGATGGTGGATTCACGAATGTTATTTTCAGGTACTTTGTTCAGGATCAGTTTCATCGCTTCTGAAAGGACAGTTTATAACGTGGCCTTGGGATATCACGCAAAAAGAGAATAGGCTTAAATTGTTTGAATGGATCGATATGTTAAACGTTCGCGATATAAGGCAAACACTAGAGAAGTATATTTGTATTTCGTTATATCGTATCTCTGCATAATGCATAATAATTCTATTACAACGTCTTTTAGCTTCATTCGTTTGTATGCTACAGTCTTAAGTGAAGTGATTAAAGTAAATTTAAAACGCCTCGATATCATGCATCATTTCTACTGGAGTGGATTCCGGTTGAATTTAAATGGATATTAAATCAGTTGTAAAATAAAATATTTTATTTAGATTTCCCGATGAACGTTTTCCTTTATTAGTGGTTATTATCAAGGAAAAAGGTGTCATCTTGCCAGTAAGTGTTGCTTGGGGTAAGTCACCTACCTCAGATATCGATAGTTTATTAATGTCCCTCATTTATCTGAATTTTTGAAGTTTGAATTACAATTTAGAGTGCCAAAATATATTTGTTATCAGGATGCGATGGACCGCAACAAGTAGTCAATAAACTGATGGAAGGATTGGAAGAATATCAACGTATCAAGACTGCCGAAGCGGCCGAAGAAAGAGAACGCATTGAAAGGTGAATCAATACTCATGTAATTATTTTAATGTATATTCTGTAAAATTCTATAAAACAGAGTAATACGATATAGATTCTCGAAATAATAGGATTATTAATTAATGTAACAATCTGATTTCTGCTTCAAGGGAAAAAATACGAGAAGAGCAAGCAAGAGAGTATGAACAATCGCTAGCACAGGATAGAGCTCGTCAGGAAAGACTTGAACGTGAAAAAAATGAACAGAAGTGAGTTGTGTCATTTTTCTCTTTCTTTGTAAAGGCATTAAAATAAAAATATCGCTATTCTCGGATATAGTATATATCAATGACTAAAATAGCGATAAATTGCAGAGCTGAAGAGGAACGTCGAGCAAAAGAAGAACAAGACAAAACAAAACGTTTGCAGGAGTTGGCAGCAAGTTTGCCGATGGAGCCGGCGGCAGACGAAACAAATATTGCAATAGTACGAGTTCGTTTCCCAAATGGAAGAATGGAATTGCGAAGGTAAATATTTCTTAAAAATGATACTTTACCGAGAAATGTAGTACATGTTAAGTTCATTATATAACTAAGCAATACATGCTATGTCTGAAAAGATTGGCATGTCCAAGAAGAAGAAAAGAATGCAATAAGAGTATGTTTATAATCTTACCATCCTTTCTTTTGTATGTAGATTCAAATCTAATTGTTGGTCATGCGTAAAACTCATTTAGTATTCAGCGGATTTTATTTCAGATTTCGTATGAGTGAACCGCTTCGTAACATAACGATCTATGTTGAATCAAAAGGGTATAGTTTGGATACACATCGAATTTGGACCTCAGATATGCCAATGAAAAATGTGGTATGTCGTTAGGACGGTTTCTTACCCCACTTTCTAATTTAAGCTAAGAACGAGAGCAATATTTTGATACCTTCTAACTCCTCAATTTATCCCTTCATGTACTTTTCGTTTATATTACTTTTTTGCTTCCTTATTTCCCCGGATCATGAATGACTATAAAATTGATTTCATATCGTGTTTATAGAATGAATGTATCATTTACAGGTAGAATCATATGATCTCAACCGTTCATTAGCGGACATTAAATGGCCGGTTCGCGAGCAGATCACTGTGGATGAAAAGTGAATATGAAGTGGTAGCATTCGGCAAAACTACAGTCGTGTCTCAGTCTCTCAGCAGTTAATGGAATTTCTTATTTAGGATTATTACCTATCTCCATTTACTTCAATTTTCAATAATTACCGTTTATTGCAAAGCAGCAGCAAAATTAATTTGAATCAGTAATAATACCATCAGCATAGCATTCAATTGTACATAAAGTTTGGTTAGAAATTTCTACTGAAGCTCTGTTGGACGTATCACACATTTATTTTTGCTTCAGATTTCAATGTCTTTTGAAATTCGTTAAGTTTAAATTTATTTCTAAAGCTATCATTTAACCCGTTTCAATGCTTACATTTCTTTGCTACTTTTTCCTAACTGGTCAATTTATGTAGCATTCGTATTAATTTCTCTGAACATTAATATTACTTCCCTGATTTTTGAAAAAAAATTTCCCTTCACAAGGTGACTTATTTTTTTTTTTTTGAAAGTTTCTTTTAAATTCAAAAAAAGACAGATGAGCAGTTGTAGTTCTCATCTATCATTTATAATTTCTGTCAGATTAATTGACAATTCTGTTACAAAAAGGAACGAGACGAGATAGCAGGTAAATCATAAGTTATTTAAAAGTGCACTTATTCGGTTTAGATTTGATTGTTTCAGTGTGCTGTATTACCTAGAAGCTTTTTTGTAACTTAAAGACGCTCGAAACGGTAGCACCGCTTCCTGTACTATTCGGATAGGGACTGGAATTCTTTAGTTATCGCTCTGTCAGAATTACAAATGGAATTATGGTAATTCTGGTTATTTGATTCAGTTATATCTTGCCTCATTCTCGAAATATCTCGGTGCATGAAGCAGTAATAGAAGATGACGTTTACTGGTTGGTACTGCTTTATTTTATTGGCCTTAAGTCCTCTGCTATTGTCTTCATGGTCATTTTTGTCTCCCTCCATCAATGTTTTTATTTTATCATTTTCATTTTTTTTTAGCTGTCTGTTTGCCCACATTTTGAATATGTTGACGAAATATTGTTTACATGTGAATCACTCATGGTCACTATTGCTGCTATTGTTTAAAAGTAAAGCGTATGTCTTTCACTGGTGTGCGAATAGGGCCTGTTTAGGAGGACATACTTATGTTTGTGTGCTAGCCTTTTTATCCCGTCTGATTTCAGATTTTTGGTCTTTCTCTGACTTGAGAGGCAATTTTATCAATTAATTTAGTAACCAAATCAATATGACTAATGTAAATAAATTTTCCATCCTGTAGAGAAGATGCACAGCAAATGGTGAAACATTAATCAAATTTTTGAAGACATCCGACAGTTTTTCTTGAATGTCCTACCTTAATCAATCAAATTGGCCTATTGTTCACAAGATATTTTCTCAGAAATAACTGCAGCATGTATTCAGGAACAAAAAACGCTTTCTGCCTATGTGCTTGGTGGCATATGACCTTTATAATTTTCCTCTAAAAAAGCAAATTTATTCAACCATTGAAAAGGATTCCTACGCTTCACTTTATGTCAATCTGATAAACAACTGTGCAAGAAAAGCGTGACTTCAATGAATTCATTCTTTGTTTAACATTGCATTGATTTGCTTTTTATGCTTATTGATTCCGTTCTATTTTTCTACGCACTTTATCGTCAATTGGCTGATATCAAGAACAAACTTGATGATATAAGTAATACTAACGTTCACTATGTGGATCTAATGACGTATTTTGTTAGATGTTAGAAATTAAAAGCAAATGTTTTGGAGCTTTTGGGATAAAGGTACCGCTGAACAGCGTATTCTTACGCTTCACTTTATGTCAATCTAATTAAAAAAGACACGAAGCGTGAATTATCATTTGTAAACTGCCAATTAATATATGAACGTGTATTCTTTAACTGAAAGAATGAATTAGTTGAGGAAATGTAAGTGATCGGTGAACGTTCCTATATTCATTATGGATGTAATCTAGCACTAATCAACAATTAGTCACATTATCAATTAATACAAGCATTGTTAATGTTACTATCAGGAACTTTGTATTGTTCACTAATTAATACAAAAATATTATTGTCAAGTATCATTGAAATATAATTATTCGCTAAAAAGAAATAAGCTACCTTTAACCTTCCAAAAAATTAGTACTACTATTATTGTAATTCTTATAATTCATTTTTTTTTTATCGGTTGTACAGTATATTTCAAGTTATTTATCTCTTTATTGAAACCATTAACAAGGATTTACTTGAATTGCGCAATTTTTTCACGGTATAATATGATCAATTGAGGATTTTCAGAAAATCATACGTAAATATCGTATCGGCCAAGAATATATTAATATATCAGAAAATCATACGTAAATATCGTATCGGCCAAGAATATATTAATATATTAGCTTCATAAATATTCATTCTTGTTACGAAATTTCTAAATTTCCAGACAAAAAATACACACAACAAATTGCACATCACTTTTATAAAAAAATTTAAAATTTCAATAATAATTTATCTTAATAATGATATATATGGATGTATAAAAATAAAAACTTGGATAATCCATAACGTACGCTGCGTAAAACTTTTCCTTTTTTTTTTTCTTTCATTAAAAGCAACCATTCTTTCATTTACAATTATAAATTTTTTTTTATTTTATTTTAAATCATGCAAATTTTTCTAAGCTCTTCGTATAAATGCTGAAATATCACTCTCTAGACATTTATTGTATTGCATTCATCTGAGCAGTTGTTGATGTATAATCCATCCAAAAAAACAACTCTAATAAATGCCCCAGTGATAAATGGAACTGACATAAAAATTCCATTAAATTTTCGTGAAATCTTTGAAAAAATAACAAATCCGGTATTGTATCGAGAAATAGTTCCTGAGATTAACCAACGAGCCATAAAATATCAGCAATGGTTTTTTGATGAGCAAAAAAAAGTGGAACAAATTTTAAGCGATTGGTAAGGATAATGTGTATTTCACGTTTTTTCTTTTTTTTTCTTTAAAAGATAAGGAATTTTTGCTATGCAAGTAATTAATCACCACTCATTTTCCACATTCATTTTATCAAATATTAAATATAAATGAAACAAAGAAGAAGAAAAAGAAAGAAAATTTTTGAGGAGTATTAGGAATGAATTGGTAATAAATCAACCATATACGATATCAAATTTCAAATTATTTTATAATTTATCTTTGTTCAAATTAGGTTTAATCATTTATTTTATACAAGCAATTATATATATTGTAATTGTTATCGTAACGATTATGATGCTACAATTCATTATTGGATTAATTTTAAATTTATTATGATAGTTTGTCATAATTGAGATATTTTCTCGTTAATTTATTACAGTGGATACATGCTATCGGGAATAGGAACACAGATTAATCTTTTGCCAGATGATTTCTTAGTTCTTCTCAAAATCACCAATGAAAATAGTGGAAATGATGAAAATGAGGAATGCTATGCAAATAATAGCATGGCCGAACAAAAGTATAATATAAAATAATATCTTCATGATAACCATTGAACATATTTATTCAAGAATCTTTTGTTGTATAATTTTTTTTTTTGCACAATAGGCTCTTTAATTATAAATATTTAATGTTTGATAAATGATTAGATGCAAATTTTATTTGAATATATCGTGAATAATGAAATTATTTCATTAGTTGTGGTATTACTATAGCATACAACTTCAGGTCAAACTCATCACGATGTTGTAAGATGAATTTATCGCCATCCAATAATGACCATAATGATCGATCGCTTCTATCAACCATGGTACTCGTTAATTTGTTACATCTTTTATTAATTGATAATGAAATTCATGTTAATTATTATTCTTATTACTTTCATTTTTCATATTTATTATTAAGCAATTATTACTAATTAATCAATTTGATTTGTTATTATTATCCACATATAAACGATTTGTTGATGTTTGTACTCTTAAATTAATTTCAATTATTCGTTGTTAAGCTTTTTTCTCACCAATTACAAATTATACATTTTACTAATTATAGGTAGCAAAAGGTATACGTAATTTTTGTGTCAAACGAACAGCCAATGCAATTTGCAAAAAAAAAGAAATCATGAAAGCAGCAGTCGAAAAGACACGAAAGTAATATAAATGAAGAAAAAAGCATTTTAAATATTATTATTGTTTGCTTTTGCAACTATTTACAGCAAAAAAATTGAAAAGAAATATGAAAATGTAACGAGCGATACATTTAAGTTAAATAATATTTGTAAAATGAACAGATTTCGAGAAGATAGCCAAAGTCGAGTGAAGCGACATAAGAAGCAAATTGATAAAGAAAATGAGGAACGACGAAAGCAATCACTTACAAAAATTAAAAAACAAGTAATTTATTCAATTTTGAAAATACCTGTGACAGAAGTTCTGTTGCATCAATGCAGAGTTTCTCAACTAATTGTTAGATCTAATGATAATTTGAAATAGATAAATTGAATAAATTAACCATTAATGATTCTAATTAAAAATAGAATATTCACTATTCAATCATACAATTTTGCTGATAAAATTTCGAAAAACATTCATTGCTTTTTGTGCAGCAAAGGATCGTGCATAAACTTTCATTCGAAAGAAAATACTGACCATAGCCACTGCATATTTGCATGTTTAATCCATTTATTGCTCAGATTACTTAAAAATCGTCTGAATGAATGTAAAAGGTCATCTTAAAAATTATTATTTCTAACTACTTTAGGCTCTTAAGGCAGCTGCGAATAGAGATTGTAAACGTCATCATAAAACTTCTGGCGCACCTGTTGTTAAACGTGCTCGAAACATTCATAACTCAACTTCAACCTCTAAGCGAACTTGCAGCAAAGCAAAGGTAATACGAATTTCCTCAGTCATGCATATAATTAGTGAAATGGAAAAAAAAATGTCGCTTTGATTGATACCATATCATATTGATTAATTGATATGATATGGTTGTGGTTCTTTGAAAAATTGGTCGATGATGATTGAATTCTTGTAAACGAAGGAAAATTTTCTTCTATTATAATGATTAATGGAAAGGA
>UPTC01001392.1:0-12311 GCA_900537255.1 Acanthocheilonema viteae
TTCGAGTACAGTTGTGTCCGGAGTTTCTAAATCAATCAAAAAATCGCATTGTTCGATATCAACATATCTAAAAATACAGATTTAACATCTTTTTTGAAGTGCTGCAGATTTATCAAAATTCTATTTTGTAATATGCTATGTTAATATGGAAAAACTTTGATAGAACTGTAGTTTATCATGAAAAATTATGATATGTAAGTTGAAAGCAGATATACAAAGAAGCTAACGATAACAGAGAGCAAATCATTTTTCGAATATTATTGCTTGCCATTATATAGCACCAGCTAACTCACAAGCGATATTATCGATTCAACAATGCTTATAGATCTTAAGTGAAAAAAATCTTTTAAAATATAAATCTGAAAATAACTTGGAAATTTCTACCAAGAGTGCAGAATACTAACCGACTAACTTCTTCCCGATTAAGATCATTCATCCCTGTTGGTATAGCACGTGTAACTTCGGGCAAAGAACCTTTCATATATGGTTTTGGCAGCAAACCCGCAAATTCGCTTTTTATAAAGTTCAATTCCGCAATCAACACTTGATTTTTGCTGTTTTTTATACCGGATGGTAGAAAGAAAGAAGATGGAAATCGATACCATTCCTTACCGACACAAAGATGTATCACCGTGCTATTCTAAAAGCGTGACGCTATTTATCATTATCGCAATTGAGCTTATAGCAAATGACTGATTCGAAAATAATCATAATAAATATTGTCAAATTTATTTTTAAAGGATTTCGTTATTCGATTACCACTAGCTTTGCTTATCAGAAATTTTTGACATCTACATAAAAATAGATATTCCATATTCAAATATTTGAATATTTGGTATTTTCAACAGTGAAAACTTCATTAATTAATCACAAACTCACATCATCAGCACTATATATTTCGCTGCGATTACTATAATTGAGCATATGTTCACTAAGTACTTTGTATACTTCCACTGGTGAGAAAAAATTCCGATAAAGAGCGGCTGATCGGGAAACAGATAGTATCGAAAAAATCAACAGCCATCCAATAACGGATGCCTGCCAAAAGCATCGTGATTTTCCGCCGAATAGGTAAATGCCAACCCCAAAACAATCAATAAATGAAAATTATTTAGAAAGGATTTGAAGAAAAAGAAATAGGAAGGACAAAAAAAGAGATTCTAAGCAAAATATTAAAAACTCACCGAGGTAAAGCATCAAGTGTGATAGCAGCCAAAATAGCTAGAAGAGGATAAACAGGAAACAAAAACCGTTCTTCTTTATGAGGTTGCCAAAAAAATATTGCGAACCACAGTACAACTGATAGGAAAATGAAAAGGATCGGTAAGAAACGCCTCCAATAAACCAAAGATATTTCTATAAAAATTCATTTTAACTTAATTCAAAGTTTGTCTAAAAAAATGTCTTTTTCAGACAAATTTGAAGAAATAATGGCGCAGTAGCAACGAAACTTTAAATATTATAGCCAGTTGAAAATACATTGATCCCATACAGTCCCACTAGTTCAACAGAAATGTAGATTTATATCAGTAAAAGTAGTAATAAAAAAAGAAATAAATTATTATAATAGAAATCATTGAAATGACCTCGAGTTATGGAATGTACTAATTGCCGAGATGAACGTGTCCAAACATATGCTAATCCTGCAAACGGTATTGCAAACGGGAACAAGATAATAACAACGTTCCAATTAAGCAATAAATTTTTGATGTAAAATTTCACATCTTCAACGCCATAAAGATTTGGCCCATGTGACGAAAATACATTGTACAGAACAATGTTCAGCGGAGCCTGAAAACGATGCAAAAAATAGTCACAAAATGTTCAGTATTTTTTGAAATACCTCAAGGATGGATGATTTTCAAGAGAGCTTTGAAAATCACATATGTGAAAGTAAAATAAATTTTTTGAAACGCTGTTAGCAGTGTATTCAGTTATGTACAGCACAGACCGAAAAATCCATGTATTGTAAATAATCATTTTTAGTGAAAACAGGTCAAGAGACTAAAACAGCAACAATGAATTAAATAAATTTATAAAATATACTTTTTTGTTAAATAAGAATCCTAATCGAATCCTCTAAAAATCTCAAAATTAAACTTGCCAGGACGATTTTGCCGAAGTAATACGAATCAACAACAATCAATACTATGGTAATGGCAGAACCAGAAATCAATGCATAACTGCAAAAAGTAGAAGCTAATTCACGAGGTCGAACAATTAGCATTTCAAGCACGATTGGTAAACCAAGTATGGCTGCAAACGGCCAACTAATCAATGCACTCAAAGTGGTAAACGATATCGCTATGGACCTGGAAACAGAAATTTGCTTATTTTGCGGAAATACAGAAATTATGCAATACATCAAGTAACGTACTATCTCGACGATGCACCACAGTTTTAACTCTCAGAATTGTCATGATATTAAAACTGATTCGAGAATTCGAAGTTGTTATATCTTACAATAACTCCAGATTCAGATATACTTACTGCTGATATACTTACGTATTCCTCGACAGATCAATAAAAAGAGAATACAGGTTCGAATTAAACTTATGCTAGGCTACAATTCATAAATTCAGCTTCCGAAACACATTCAAATTTTTCTTTTTGCGAAACAAATAGCAAAACTAAATGATAAGGAACCATTCTTCAGTGATGTATGCTGCGATAGCGATCAAATTTGCTGACATACTGAATGATGATGGAAGAAATGCGCAACTGAAATGACATATTTTTCAACCAACTGTCGTTCATTACACGATGTATGATTCAAATGAAGCTAAATGAACTTAAAATTTCGCATTTGTAATCATTGAAGCTTTCGGAATAGCAAAATCAGAGAAATAATTTGAAAAGGCTCACTCTATATAAATAGCTAACATTAGATCCAACTATATATCTATTAAATCTCGAAGATTATTCTGCAGTAAGAGTAATAAATATATAATAAGAAGCTGTATGTGATTTATTTTAGCTTTAACATTAAAAGGAAAACTCTGTTTGTGTTTCATTCTCATAATTTCTATAATTTCAAACAGTATAAAACATAATTATATTTGAAAGATGAAACTGCTATAAGAAAAACCACCAAAAAAAACAATCGAAAAAAATCAGAACTTCTTGATAAGCATTACAAAGAGTATGAAACCTTGCGACAAACATTCCAGATGAAAGTGATGTTAACAAAACGTATATCCTAGCAATACCGTTCCCGAACCGTGAGCAGAGTGCTCGATACATTTTTATTTCAGCACCTACGTTGAACAATCCCAGTAAACAACGCATTGTAATGAAAACGCTTGTTTTGTTAGCGAAAAATATCTTTTTCAGTATTGCAGCGGGTCCGTAATGCATTAATATGTATAAATAAGATCTGGAATTTGAATTTTTTTTAAAAAAAAATTTTGAACAAATTTTCTTTTCTCAGTGCAAACAAATAGTGAAAGCTATTTGAAAAAGAAAAGAAAGTAACGATAATCACTAATAATCTTAATTATGGAGGTGATAGTTAAAACAATTTTAACATTTACCACATTATCAGCGCTGGACCTCGAAGATAATCAGAAATACAACCCGGACAGCTAATTGTCATTTGACATTGTGACGCTTAATCTCGGATTATGATAGAACATATTTCAAAAATATTGAGATTCTGATGCTATACTACACTCTGTTGGCTTCAGTTGAGAAAAAAGCGATAGCCTGATGCTCCAAAGACATGAACTGATAATAATCAGTTCCATAATTACTGCATATATATTAGTATCGAAGAAATGTGAAATAGCATTACTGGCCGTTTCCGGTAACGCAATATTATTCAAGCCTTTGCATTTTGTTCTTGACACATAGCTGTATTACCAATAATGGATAATAAATTTCAAAGCAGAAAAAAGAAACGGCTATTAACGGCTCTCATCTATAAACATGTAATGCGATACTCTGGATTATTGGAATATGATACCAGAAATGAATCTGTTAATCTGAATGCAAGAACAAACCGTATAGCATAAAGTGGTGAGTATTCCCACGTCTGAAAACCGGTGCCGTAAAGAAATAAATGAAGAGGCTCCCAGTAATTGTATACTTCATCGCAATCGCTTATTATACTCCACATTGCAGCGGAAATTCGAAAGGAGAATATAATCTGGAAAAGGAATTTTCCCGTTCCTTAAGTCATATTTGTAATAATTAGTACGAGAATAGAAAATTTTTTAGTGATTAAATCAATTTGACGTTGGGATAATAAAGAACAATCAGAGGGTCGACTGATCGGTATATAAAAAAAGGATTTTCCCATGAATGTGGGAAAAATATCACAGGGATAAATGAGAAGTGTGAGTGATGTAATGGGATTCGACAAAGTAAGCTCATAAATGTAACTCATTAAATCATATAATATTCTATTCGTTCTACTATTTAATAAGCTGTACCGATTAATTTTGTGAACAAAAAAGAAAGTGAACAAAAAATTCAAGAAAAAATTTTTTAATTCAAAAAGCCGAAGTTTTAAAAATCGCAAAAAAAATGTAGAAAAAATTTCAAAATATAAAGACAAACTCTTTACTCTTTAAAAAATAATCACGCTTTTTTAACTCTTAAAAATTTGATTTCTCTTGAAAGTTGTAATAAAAAAAAAAACCTATTCCAACAGTATTTTTTTTGCAATTTTTCAAAATTTGAAAATTTATCTAAAAACCTTAAAAACTGTCGAAACCGATGGCTGCCATTCCAAATCCATTTGTCCTCCGGGTATGTAAAGTTTAGAAAATGAATCCAATGCTGGATAATTCCATAGTACATTAGCCTGTAATGGTGATAGTGCTGATGGCTGTTCATCGTTCGTTTGATTATCTGTTGGCGATAGATGTGATCGTATTATTAGCCGATTCGATGTCCGCTTTACCAATGATGGATTCTTCCTTGTCATAATACTATAATTACATAAATCACAAAAATATATCCTTCTGATAGATTGCTACAACTCATAACAGAATCTTAACAAAAAAGCGAATAAAACGGTAAACGGAATATTGTCTCTGATCAAAATTAAAATGTAATCCTTGAAGAGAGAATTTTATTATTGTTACTATTTCTGTTTTCTTACTAATTACAAATTGTTTTCCAATGAAATTTTCGATAAGTTTTAGAAAAAAAAATTTGTCTGAATATATTTTGATAATTTTGTGATTTCATTAATTTTTTCTTTGCCAAATGTTTAAAATGTTATCCAGAAAAAAGCTCAGGAAGAATTCCGAAAAAAAAAATCAACATCTTCGGGAAGAATTAAAAAGTTACAAAAAGAAAGAAGAAAAAATCCCTGAACAACAAAGTAACTAACGAAGGGATGAGGCTGTTGCACAAATCATCCGTTATGAATGACATTCCGTTAGAATGGGAAGAGGGATGTTGTGGTGTGGTAATTGCTGATGTATGTGAGGTGGTGATGGTGGCGTAAGGTCAAAGGTAAGTTGGAGTTGAGATGTCGCTGTTTTAGATTGAAAGGTTATGTGGAAACTTTGAAATTCAATAAAACAGAATTTTGGTTGATGGCATTAAAAATTGCTCTAAAGTTGTTTGTTGCGAATATCGTTAAAAATGTTGGCGAAATACAAAATTAATGAAAGATCTTTTTTCTAAATAAATTTTTGCAGATTTTAATAGAATTGCACAAAGTCCTGATAATTTTAACGATGGTGTGGTGCATATGTAATGTTTTATTATGATTCGTAGGATATTATTATTATTCGAAATTAAAATCACAATCTAAATTCGTTTTAGCATTTTCATCTTATCAAAAAGAGAGATCTTTTGTGTTCAACTGGATAAATGAACTCTGTTGCAAATTTAATTTGCCACTGTTCAGACGTTTTTCATATATTTTGGAAATAACTTTAAAAGAATTGTGAGTTAACTGTTTCAGTAATATAAGTGCAGTATTTGACTAGTCCAAGTACATTGCTAAAGATTTCAGTTGGTGTATTTGTACTAAAAATTTTAGAATAAATTTACCAGAATTTTATTAGGAATAACTTACAGAAAATTAAATTTTAATCTTCAGAGAAATCATTTTGGCATATCTTTCAAGTTATATACATTTCTATAGATTAATGAATAAACTGATTATAATGTACATACATTATTTAAATTTACGATTGATTACAGAACGTGATTTTTGGAAATGGGTGAGGAGCAATCAACCAATAATCCGAGTGGCATTTTTGATTCAGTAAAAGTATGCATTCATTTTATGAAAGATTCAAAAAGCAATTATTTGCGAAAAAGTATTTCGCTGACGTAGCTCTTTTTTTTAAAATTTTGATATATTTTTAATGCGATAGTACAGACTGAAATTTTCATTAGCGTACATTATATAGTCCATCTATAGCTGTCCGTGCTTTTGAGTTCTATTTTATGTTATTTAGAAATCTACTTGACTGGTATTTTTGAAACTTCGTTTTATGACATGCTTTTTTAATAGAATTTTTAAGTCAAAGAATTACAGATTCTATTACCAGTGCTGTATGTAGTAATCATGTAATATGATTTTATTACATGATTACTACAGTTGTTCTTCACTTTTATGGCTTTCATAACTTTAGGTTTTAAATCGTTACTACATGATAATGTAATTCTATGTTTGATGTTATTAAATCTTCAGAGTGTCTACTTAATTAGCTCTAATTATAGTTGTTCTTCAGGATGTGAAATTATGTGCAGTTCGAGCTGTTGGTGAGGCAAATGCTTTACCAATGCGCAGTGAAGGTTATGAATTATACGCAAGCTTTCCGGTGTATGCCAATCTTATGATGGAACAGCAAGAAAGGATTATTGTTATGTAACGTGTATATATATATATATGTATATCGTTCATATTTTTAAGAATTCAGCTTTTATTTTTTACTGTCTGCAACTGAGTTTTTCAGGTTACGTGACGTATTGCGGAATGCTGGTTGTAGAATTCCCATACCAACAAGGATTGACGATCTCGATGAATTCCTAGATCGAATCGTTGAGGCAAACGATAGCATCTGCGAAAGAGCCGTGTGCTGTTTATCAATTATATAAAGAACTATAAAATTCTTGCTAGTCCTTAAATCAGTTATCTGTTTGATTTGCAGGGTATCCTACTGGATTTGCTGCAAAAAGCTAGACGTATGGAAGAAGTGGTTGTGCCACAGCAAGTTCTAGATGCAGAAAGTACGGTTGCATCTGAGCAAACACTATTCGAGAGACAGGGACGTTACGCTGTACTTTTGCAGCGTTTACGTGGAAATAAGGACAAACCGTTGTCATCAACAGCTGTTACTGCCGTCCCTTTGCTGGTAAATTTAATATCGAAAATTGAAATAGAAAGCTGATTTAGGTGGATATTTTAAATAGTTTGCATATAAGTTGTATTTTTTTAATAACTATATGCGCAGTTGTAATTTCTGATCATAAATTATATGACACATATTTCAAAAAAAAAAAAAAATTCATAAACAGACAGACTTCTTTGTGCATTTATTTGCAATCTGAAAAGCTGAAATAGTACTATATTTATGGTTTTGTGTTGTCTGCGTGGTACGATAATTTCATGCACGAGAAAGATTTCGTATCTTTGAGACTTGCAGATTTTGTTTCCGGAATTTTAGTGACTTTTTGAAGCAATCTTTTTGGCAAAAAAAAAACTGAATATTTGTAGACGTCGAGAGAGAAACCACAGATTGTTTTTGGGATTGAGGTCGATAATAGCTTTGCGGAATTTAAACCAAAGTTAGTAGAAAAGCATCACGCTATGGAAAATATGTTAACGAATATGCAAATTGTTGATAATGACGATATCAATAGAGCTACGTGGCTCAACGATCAAGAAATGAGCTTACATCCTTATGACAAAGAACTGAAACACTTTAAGGTATGATATTTTTAATTTTTATAATGGTTTATTCGTACTCCAAGGCACTTTTTTGTTTAAGTCTCATATTTCTTGTGACCATCAAGTTTGTTAATTTCCTTTGATAGCTCAAAATTTCCTGTTTTTCTTTTCAGATTCCTGCTAGGCAGTTAACTGTCGGAATAGTTGAACCGCTAAAAACACTGTCAGACACTGAATTGATATATATTGATATGGTAGAGAAATTAAGAAGTTTGCGAGATACTTTGAACAAGGAGCGAGAATTTAGTGTAGATCTTGAGGTACCAGTTTTCTTATTACTGTCTTCATAATAAGTTGTATTGATGAATCGTATATATCAAAAATGGTTTATTCATTTTTCAAGAGGCTCCATTATTTCATTTAAGAAATTTATAGTTGTATGTCTGAAAATTTTATTTATCATTTTCTACTTTTTTGATCTCGTAAACAACATTTTTGACATTTTATAGCATAATGCGCAGCGCTCGTTCCTTGGATTAACTTGTCTGATGCAAATTTCAACACGTCAAGTGGATTATATCATTGATCCTTTTCCGTTGTGGAATGAAATGCATATTCTAAATGAACCCTTTACTGATCCAAACATACTAAAGGTATTTAATTCAAAATAGAAAATTTTGAAAGTTCTGCTTTTAATACCATCTCAGAAACAAAGTCAAATATAAATTCAATTTTATGGGTCAGATTGTTGAAGCTTCTGAGGCTAATAGTGCTTAAGTGCTTTTAACAGAATGGCTGACCTTCATTAGACGAAAATGCAGTTATTTTGTCTAATCATTCCTCACATTATTTAAATGTGCGAGAAAGATCATTCATTTTCCAGGTTTTTCACGGGGCAGATTCGGATATTATTTGGTTACAGCGAGATTTTGGCATTTATGTTGTTAATATGTTTGACACCTATAAAGCAATGAGAGTGCTTAATTATTCTAAATTTTCTTATCAGCATTTGGTTCAAACTTGTTGCAATCATACTTTGGACAAGAAATTCCAAAAAGCTGATTGGCGTCTAAGGTAGAATTTCTTTCCAGTTAACGAATTCGTTAGGTTTTTCATTCATGATTCTCAGTTAATTATCTGCGCAATTTCTGAAAATGTTGCATTTATTTAATAGGAAAGCTGGAGAATTGTTTATTCAATAAAACTTGGTTCTCATTTCAGACCACTTACTATTGCTCATAAAACTTACGCCAGAAATGACACTCATTATTTGTTACATTGCTATGATCAACTCCGTAAAAAACTTCTCGATCAGGGGAAAAATCTTCTTGAATTTGTTTACAGTGAATCCGTTCAAACATGCCTTACTGTGAGTATATCTGTTTTTTTTCCTTTTTCTAAAGATTGATTTGGCGAATGATTAATATCGAGTAGAGTGCGTGTTTTGCTGGTAATATTTATTTATGTTATATAAAATGAAAGCTGATGGCCGCCTTCTGCATTAGATACGTTTATGACATTACTGTCTTCATATTTTAAAAAGTTCGATATTATTTTAGCTCTACCTTATATTTTTCATTGTCACTTTTTGGATTAGTTCTAGATTTTAATTTTTTTTGCTGCTCAAAGGTTTATAAAAAGCCGACGTTTGAAAATGATGGATATGAAAAATTGTTAGTGGGAAGGAAGCCTTTGAATTCTCGTCAACAGTTTGCTTTAGCGGCTTTGTGGAAATGGCGTGATGATCGTGCAAGAGCAGATGACGAAAGCCCGCAGTATGTCCTGCCGTGTCACATGATGCTACAAATTGCCGAGGTTTCTTGGTTATTTCATTTTTCTATCATTAATCTCTCCCTGTTAATAAAAGAAAAATGTAAATTCGTGATATATATCTTTTTTAATAAACGAATTTTTTAAATAATATTTTTGTTTCACTTGTAAAAAAGCATTTTTGGATAGTAATTCATTCTCATTATTACCAGGTACTTCCTCGGGAAATGCAAGGCATTCTGGCATGCTGTAGCCCCGTTCCTGTGCATGTTAAACAAGAATTGCATGTTTTACATCAAATCATTAATACATCACGTGATCAGCCACTTGTAAAGCGTTCGATTTATGCACCAGATATTGGTTCATTAACTTTGGAAGGTGGGACATCGCAGTTGAATAAAATGAATGCAGTTAAAGCAATGTTGAGGTTGGCGTGAAAATGATAAAAAATTATCACTTAGAAAAATATACTCTAAATTTTTTAATGTTTTAAATGAATGATGAATGAGACATCATCATAACCTACAACGATGTTATGAAGAGGCACTTAAATTAATTTCTATTGTAAATTGTGGATTTTGACATCAAGTTTTATTTAGTATTTTTTTTAGATATTTGTCTTTTTACTTGTTCTGGCTTACATTTTATTTATATGGAAATTTATCAATCCTTCTGTTTTACTTTTCCAGATGTCACTTGGATTTTTCATCAACCAAGTATAATGAAGAAATTCGCGATATTATCACACAGGAGGTTGACAAAGCGATATGTGAGGATGGCGCGGTAGCAGGTAGTGGTAATAGTTTGCTTTCCACAGAACTTTATACAATTGGTGAAGATAATAAAAAGGAAAGTGAACGCTTAAATAAAGTCATGAAGAAATTAGAAGACTGGGCAACGCCCTATGAATGCTATCGGATTGCTATGATTGAACGAAGTTCGAAGGCAAAAGGAGAGGTATTATTGCATTAACGTTCTCAAAATTATTCAAAGCTTATTTTCTAATGCCTAATCAAAGAAGTAAATTGTTAATACAATTTCTATGATAGTACTTCCGGTAAAGTATTCCCAGCAAAGAAAAATTTTTGAAGATAATTTCACTTGCAGAAGTTAAATTTTTATAGACTTTTCAAATAAAATATCATCAGAAAACCCATCACAAGCATGTCAGAGGTGATTTTATTACAGAGCAAAGAAAAGGAGAAAGATGCAGTAAAAAGTGAGCAAAATACATCAGAGGAGAAGAAATTATGGTCGCATCTCGATTCGGCTACAAATAAAATTGGATTTACTGAACAGAAAGTGCTTTTTTGCTTGCTTGTCTTTTAAAAATTCTTTGCGCTTATTTTTACACTCGCTCTTTTCCTTTAATTCTTCACATTTGTCAGTTCTAAAGATGAGTTTCTCTCTAATATTATTTTTTGTTGGTTCAGTGCTGTTTATTTAAAGCGAAGAAGAATTAGTGAAAAGAAACGAAAAATATGGCTAGGATGACATTTCGTTTTAAAATTCTTTTTTCCCACTTGTTTTTTGAAAGATATATTGATCAGTATGGATTACATTGTAGGTAGCAGCAAGTGAACTGCAAATGGAAAGTGAGCAGAGAAAAAACGCTGAGGGAGAGATCTACGAGGAAATGACTTTAACAAAAAAACAATTAAAGAAAAGGCGAAAACGAGTACAATTTTTAGTTGCATTTTGTTCATTGTCAGTTTGCTCCATTTTCCACGTGGATTTTAAAGTACAATTAAGTTTTCAAACAAATATTTAGAGGGAAATTTTTGATGGGAGTACAAATATTTAAAGGGAAAAAAAGTTTTTTCTTGATGCAGGAAGCGGGTGAAATCAGTATCGCGACGGAGGCGGGTGAAATACGAAAAGATGGTACAGATATGATAAAGAAGCGAGGTCGAAAAAGTAACTGGACTGATGCATTGGAGAAATGTGAACAACGAATTGATTACAGTACTTTTGGTCCTGACATCTTCAATAGTAAATTTTCACTCGTTTGATATATTGAATTTTATAATTCCAGATATAATTGAATTGTTTATTTTTGAAAGAAAATGTTTCTGCTGAATTATGAAAATGAGAAGTTGAAATTTCCAATAACATTCATATTTTTTATTTAGAGAGGGATGAATGGTGTGACTCTTTTTCAGTTTATGAGCGACTTTTTTATGTAATATATTTATAGAAAGTGTTGTACCGACATCTGACTCGTATGTTCCATTTAAAGAATGGAAACATGGAAAATCGAAATCTCATCGTGGCCGCCGAATGATGCAAAGAGGACGAAAGCTATAAGAGGGACAGATAAAGCGATTTTTTCTCTCCATAATTACTAACTGTTATAATTCCTTTTATTTGTCTATAAAAGAAGGTGCCCACCAGTAAGAAATTATCAATCATCACAGTATTCATTCCAATGAATTATACTTTCATTACAAGGTGTAATATTTTCGGATTACCTAAGGTTAATTAAGTTGGTCAATTTATGTTTTAGAAAGAATGAATGAAATGTACCGGTTGAGTACTGGGAAAACCACGCTAGATATGTTATGTTCTCAGCACTTGGAAAAATTTTTGAAATTTTAAGACGAGTAAAAGTAAACGAGTAAAAGTTACAGGGTCTTCGTTTCTCATTATTCGAATGTTTTTATTGTTAATCATTACTTCT
>UPTC01001393.1:0-16522 GCA_900537255.1 Acanthocheilonema viteae
AATTACAAAAAAGGAAGGAAAAAGGTGAAGTACGGAGAAAACATACGGCAACTTTTTTCCCACTTTTTCCACTTGATGCTGTAGCAAGAACGGAATATCGATAGGAGATTAAGATTGCTGAAGATGATGCGATGATGACTGAATCGGAATGAGGTGTATAAATGATTGGACCTGGATGTAGAGCGGTTGTTAAATTAATTGGACGGTGAAAAAGTTGATTTTCCCCTTCGAAGACCATCAAGGAACATGCCATATCTTGGACACATATTTGCACCGCAGATGCTCGACCAAATGTACCGATACACATATTGTACGCTATTGTGGTGATAGTATGCTCATAGACAGTACTCAATTGATAAATTTCTCCATCTAAAATTATGCAATTGAAATTGGAATTGCAAATGTTTTATAATGTGCATCAACGATTAGAATTTAAGTACTAAATTTGATACCTGAAATGAGGCGATAAATTGTTAGTTTTTGAGGTAATAATACAGCGATCAGATTTTGTTCCAAACCGGAAATGAAATTTGCAATGGCAATGTCCAATATAGCAGCGGGTAAATCCTTCTCTAATAAACAGCTCAGCAATTGCTTTTTCGTGTCGTTTGCTCGACCCGGATCGATAATCCATATTCGACCCGTTACACTACCTACCACTAATTGATCTACAAAGTTAGCCGAATACATTAAGATTAATTCTGATGTATGGAACTCATGAAGTGGTAAGTTGAAAGATTAAATCATTCACTAAACAAATTTTCTCATATAAGAGATTAAATTATCTATTAGACTTTATTGGAAAAAGACATTAATTAAACACATAATAAACTTTATTGAGCAAATAAGCATTAAAATTTGTTCCGCCATAAAAGTAATGAATTTGAACCAAAGTTTCTCATATTTCATCAAATTTTAAAACAATGACTTAATAGTTGTTAGGTAAATCCTTCAGATAACTTATCACATCTTTCACTTAATGAATTTCCGAGCCAATTTTTATAACATATTGGATAAAATTACTTATAATTTCTCGTCATCTATTTTTTTCTTATCCTTTTCGACAAAGAAGTGTCAAACCTCGTTTCTCGATCAATTCACCAACTGCGCAAACATTCGCATCAATTAATTCAAGTGTAAGCCATTCATGGACATGAAACACCGACATACTACTACACCTTGGATTAATTTCAATGCAAAATCAAATAAACCAGTATAAATGAGAATGGAATTTATTTCTTCAAAGTCCCAATTACCATAGCAACATGTACAAATCAATATTTTGTTGAAACCGATAGAAATCATTGGGAAAGGCTCCAATTACTTCTTATCATCCAAATGACACTTCAAATATATCATCACGCCAAATTTTTCTTTTTTCTTTCTTCCACTAACAATTCGCTGTGTTGCTAAGACCAAAAAATCCAGAAACCATTAGAAAAACTAGGGATCACGCGTTCTCCAGACTTAGACATCTCAGAATCTGTTTTTGCGAGATTTTTAAACTGTCTGAAATCATATAATCCTCAGCAGTAAATGTTACGCATGAAATGCGGTGTTGAAAGTTTTATGCGCAAATCGACAACTCAGATAATTTCTTTAACAAAAACCATGAAGTACAGGAAATACAAAACCATGGAACCTGGAAAACATCCGATTTCCTAAATAATGAAAGATTTCGCTTTACACCGAATGGTAGAATAACTCTCGCTATTGTTAAATTATCTAACAGAAATAACAAACGACCTCTCGCTCTTATACATCTGGAAACTAATCACCAGTTCTAGCAGGAGGTCCAGCAAACTTGAAAGCTGATCATACAACGATACTACTTATAAATCCTTAATATCATTTATATCCATTTCGCCTGCTTCTAGCAAATTCGGAAAATAAACGAAAAAAGGATCACCATCGTAATTTCTGCAGCACTGGCACAAGACAATATTTAAAGACAAAAATAAGGGTAAAAACAACGAATTAGAGACAAAAGATCTTTATGCTGATATCACATATGTATGTTTTGAAAATGAAAGATTAGAGCAAAAAGAAGACCCAAAATACTGGTGAATAAGGCAGAAGAAAATTTTAGAATCCGAAATTAAATTGCAAGTGATAAAAATCCAATTACTAGTTAATGGACTAAGCAGAAAATAGAACAGTAATTTCTAAAAGCTTTCGTATTTTCATCCCATCGCCGGTAATAAATATAACACATCCGTACCCCGATATGCTAAATACGAAAAAGATAACAGGCAGGTAAGAATAAGAATAATAAGATAAAAACTAAGAAAAAAAGAACCGAAATAACCAATTTCGAAAGAAAAGCTTTACAAAACATCGATGGTAGTTTTCTATATTAAATATAGAAAACTTGTTCCGGAAAACCACACAATAAGATTCACGATTACTCCTTCACAATCGTAGCAAAAATTGATTTTGCTCAAAAGTGGTAAATCTCAGCAAGCATTCATTCTTTTCAATTTTTTGCGAAAGAATTTTACAACAATTCCACGAAAATTATGAGAAATATTCTGAATACAAAAAGTGATAATACCATTGAGGATCACAGTAAATTACACCGAAGCGCATTTCATAACAACTTATCAATACATATTTTCTTTCATTGGATCAACTTTTCCTTTTCGATCTCTCTTCTCGTTTTCGCCTCTTTTCTTCTTCGCGTTTTTGCTTCAATTTTATTGAACTGGTTAGCTTGTATGTGACCAGTGCTAAAACTGCAAGGTTGAATTTCGTTGGCGATATTTTCAATGTAAAGTCATTTAACATGATATAAATATAGGGGAATAGCATGAACTAGTAAGTAGCAGCTTTCTAAAAGTCTAAGTAATTGAAGAATCTTTTTCCTTTCTCATAACTATTGTTTTCAATCTCCTAACAGATTATATATCAATCCAATAATTTCTAAACTGGGAACACTCTTATTTTCAATGAAATCTAAATCTGACAAAACATCAGGTTCAAGTAAAAATAAAAATTAGATTCTTCATAGCTTTTCAATTAGATTTACAAAAGAAAAAATTGTATCAGTTCTGGTTGAATAACGCGCAATAAAAAGATTCTTAAGGTAAATTAAATAGCAATTTTTTTTTTGAAACTAACCTACAATAGCCACAACGATTACCGCTGGTATAATAAAAACTGAATTATCAAAGCTATGTTGAAGAGTGCTTCTACCACTCAATTCAACCATTAGATTCCGGACACGGCTAAGCGAATACCAGTACTGGAAAGGAATATCAATTATAGATTAAGAGTTATTAAAATACATGCAAAATGTTACGCTGCTTAGTTTAAATACCATGACTGGTACCCTTCCTTCACCAAAGTACCCAGCTAATCTGCGGTACCCTCCTGAACCACAGATGTAACCCCCTTCCCCCATTCTCGCCAAATTCTTTTTCAACGACAAATGCCAACACATTCTCGTGAAACAGGTCGCCATCAAACCGTCCTATTCAGACGCGCTACGAAAAACTATCCCACTCGGACAAAAGGGCTTCAATCCATTTGCGCATTTGGTTGGATGGACGACGGGTTAGTTCGCGTGCGTGATTTCCTGTATGTCCATTTTCTTTTATTCATTTTATCGTTAATTTCATTCATATTTGGAAGATGCATTGACCGCTCACTCAATTGAATTTCGCAATGTATTTTTCCTTCTTGCAGTGACAGTAACTGTAACAGTTTTAATGGAAGATGAAAAAAGTTGTTGCCATAAGTGTCTAAAAAGAAGTAGAAGTGATAAAATCAACTTTAGATTCGAACAGTAAAAAGTTTAAGTGTCTGAGATGAAGTTTGAATTTCGAATATTAAAGAATGATTATATGAATATATTTTACGTTAACTGACAGTGTTAATGGTTTCCGTACATTATATTATTAGTGATGACGATGATAGAGGATGGATGGATGAGTAAAGATTAAAAAGACGATTAACGATAAAAGAGGTCAGGAAGGCGATGATAGGGTAAAAACTAGACGAAGACGTTCAATTCTTTAATTCTTATGTTCATTTTAAAATGAAGGATTAGGCAGTGAGATTGTACTATTTTCGTTAGTTTAGCTGTTTGTCTCTTGACACATTCTTTACCCGTCGAATAAAATTTCAGTAATTTTTAAATTCCGGATATGTGATCCGAGTGGTCGGTAGGACAACTGCAATATGTCCATTAAAGAGTAACAAATATTTGATGTGATAATGGTGATGATAGTGATCACGGTAATGATATTCAGTGACGATGGAAATGATTGTGATAACGGTGACTGTAATGATTATGACATATTGAGAAGGCATGTCATATTTTAAACTTGCTAGTAAAAAAAATTCACATATCATAAATGCATTCAAATGATGTGCCGTTTCATGTCATAAATTTATTCAAATTATTGATTAAAAACTTAAAGTAGAAATTTTCTGGAAATTAATTTACTAAAGTTCATTTATTAAATTTTGATCAATTTCTTATTGGAAATGGAGAATTTATTAGAATTCGTTTACAAGAGAGAAAGGGAAAGAGGGAAAAAGAAGAGGGAAAAGAGAAATCATGCCATTTTTCGAGACTGATCGAAGAATCCAATAATATTTATTACTGTTGGTAGCACATTTCAGCGATCCCATTGTCATGATCCTTTTGCGCGTACTTTGTACCCTTTGCGGCGCTGTGATACTACATCATCACTCATAACCTGAGAAATCATTTCAGTGGTAGGAGGAATGGGAATAGAACAGAAATAGAAATGAGATGAATGAAAAAGAAATTAATGAGAACTAAAGACTGCTTCGAGTAAGAAAAATGTAAGAGAACGATTAGGGAGGTGGAATGACATTGGCAATAATATTGAACCGAGTTTTTTTTCTTTTTTTTTTAAATAATAGAAGATATATGAATTTAAAATGTTTGAAGAATAGTGTACAGCACAATGAAAATATGTACTAACATTTTTCTTCTTTATTTCTTCCGTAATACTTCCATCTAGTCGGGTTTTATCAGATTCCTTCTCGCTAATTTTGGAGTTTCCCTTGGTGAAACTGCTGGTTGAACATAAATCCTCGATGAGAATCAAACGATCCATGTATTAACGTGATTATGTCGATGATGGCTTCCGATAAAATTCTCTCTTTACGTTTTTTTTTCGTGATTTTTTCGGTCTTGCTAACATTTATACCGTCTATTTTCTTTGATGAGCTGCTAGTTGGACGGGAATTCATTAATGAGAATTCCAATATGTTAGTCTTATTAAGTTGATGGTTCTCGACGAAATTATTTTGTCAAAAGATTGAAGAGGAACAGAAATAGGTAAAGAGAGGAGACAGAAAAAAAAACGAAAAGAAGGAAGGCGAAGCGATAGAGAGGATAATAAAAAATAATTGTCAAAATACCATATCATATTGAGATTTTGGAATCTTCTCATTGAAATGAACCTTGCAATAAAATCTTGCTTGAGATAATTTCTTCTATTTTTTTCGTTGCAATAATTTGTATCATTTGTTGTGGCTATCGTGTTCAATTGAATTGAATTGAATTAATTCACTTTCTCTTGTTACAGGTTTCAATGCTATTTGCCAGAGGTGCATTAGTGCATTGGCCGAAATATCCAACCAGTGAGATTTCCACTCATACTTCTATTTTAGTGAATTTTGAAGAAAATTTTATAATAGAAATAGTCTTATTATTTTGAGGAAACCAATATGAATAAATGTTAACATTTTCAACATAATCATTGCTTTTGAAATTTAATTTGAATTTGATTTCAATGTAGTATCAGTGGTACGAAACATCGCCCGCTTTGCAAGTACAAATGTTTCTATTAAACCAAGTGAGTTTTCCGATTTAAAAATTTTTAATTTTAAATTATGTAATTAAGTTTTGTCAGACAATACTTGATCACTTAATTTCATTTCAAATCATTGATCTGATAAAGATAAAACCTGAATAGTGCTCAAAGAAAGATCTGTATTTTATTATTACAAAGAGTAAGAAAAATCTTTTTGATTTTGTCTTTCTGACACAGTTTCAGTGAAACCTGAAGTAATTATCTCAAAACGTCAAGGGATTGAATTTAGCAGCCGTAAAACGGTAACATTAAAGATAGAAGATAACATAGCTGTAATAAAAGTCGACCTTCCTGATATGAAAGTAAGCTAAATATTTTCATTTGTAACAATTCCTTATTATAATAATTTTTATTGTAAACTAATTTGTTGAAGTAATTAAGAATCTCTCTTCACTTCTGGTTTTTCTTTGTTATTTTTCCTTTTGATTTTGGTACAAGTTTTATCAAAGACAATAATTTACTAACTGTTCAATGGAATTTAAATTTTTTCCTATAGGAAAATGTCTTGAATGAAGTAGTTGCGGATGATTTGCGATATTATATGGACCATATTGATGCTGATTCTTCTATTAAAGGAGTAGTGATAATATCTGGAAAACCGAATACATTCATCGCTGGTGCGGATATTGGGATGTTGTCTAAGGTAACTAAACGGTTTATCTTCTGCAAAGTTCCACAGTGCAATGATTGCTCAATGTCAATTGAACATGACATCTATGTAGAAAGCTTTCAAGGGTTTATAAGGCGTGTTCCATCTTCGTAAGAAGTTTAATGAACCTTATAGTAGTCTAGATTGAACTACAACAAGTTGAAGTGATTTTAGAAAGCTGATTTTTTTTCTTTATGGACGATAGACGATTTTATCGTATAACAATGCCATGGTAGTCACGTAGAAGGAAGATCGCATTGAAGTTCTTAATAAATTTAGATAGTATTTAAGTTTGGCAGTTCAATTTCTATTAAAAGGGGTTTTTGCCAAAAAAGAGTATCAATATTTCAGTGTAAAAATTCTGCAGAAGCTCGAAAAATTTCGTCGGCTGGTCAACAGGATTTTTTTCGAATTGAAAATAGTCAAAAACCAGTCGTCGCAGCCATTATGGGTACCTGTATGGGTGGTGGCTTAGAGCTAGCACTTGCATGCCATTACCGAATTGCCATGAATGTACCAAAAACGTTGTTTGCATTACCTGAGGTACATTACCATTGATATCTCTTATCATAATTGTTTTTGAAATTTTGAAGATTTTATAATTTTTGTTGCAATTTTTTGTTATGATAGCTATTACCATAATGTCCTATTGCTTATTTTTATATTCTAAATTCACAGATTTTTGGGTAATTAAGCAAATTGCCCGGAATTTTTATATTCCAATTAATAGATTTGGGGTTAAGCAGATCGCCAAACCTAACCTTTTGAGAAATATCTTTACATTTGGCAACTGATTTATATGATCTGAATTCAGGTAAAGTTAGGCCTACTTCCTGGTGCTGGTGGCACACAACGTTTACCAAAACTTATTTCGATCACTGAAGCTCTTGGTATGATGCTTACCGGTAAAACATTACCAGCTGTGAAGGCGAAGAAAATTGGTCTTATTGATCGTATTGTACAGCCTATCGGAGCTGGACTAAAGCCTGCTGAGGAAAATAACTACAATTATCTTGAACAGGTTATTTTAATTTCCAAAACTCGAAATTTTTGGTTACAAATTTTGTATAGGGATTCAATTATTTTAGTTTATTAGCTCTGCATCAGGTTTTTTTCTTTTTCATATCTGAATATCTTTTAGTTCAAATTATTTCCTGGTTCTCACTTTTAGGAATATATTCCGCAACTTATCTTTATATCAAAATTTCAATTTCAGCATAATATTAAAGAAATGTTTTTAGATTGCTATTGAAGCTGCGCAGCAGTTGTCTGTAGGAGCACTGGAAGTAGATCGCAAAGGATCGTTCTGGAAAAAAGCCACAGATTATGCACTTACGAAAACTCCATTCTTCAAACACTTTGTTTTGGAAAAAGCACGCAAAAATGTATATTCTCAATTTCTTTTTAGAAGACTTTTGAATTTAAAGTTTCAGCTTGTTCAAATTCAGATTTATGGAAGTGATTTCAAGTCATGTTCTATCTTCGAATTGAAGAGAAGAGAGAAATACAGCGAGTATTTTAGATGCTTTTTTAGTTTCAGAGATAATATACCTCATTCTTTTAGGTTATGAAGATGACTTTTGGAAATTATCCAGCTCCGTTAAAAATCTTGGATGTAATTGAAAGTGGAATAACAAAAGGGCCTGACTTAGGTTACTTGGAAGAATCAGAGGTTGCTTCATTATAACAAGTTATTATCAGATTTGTTGTTTTCTGGAATTAAATGCTTTGTACTTTCTTATTGGGATCGATATTTGTGCATTTTAGGCTTTTGGAGATTTAACACAAACAACACAATGTAAAGCTCTGATGGGTATTTTCAAAGGCAGAACCGAATGCAAACGAAATAAGTTTGGAGAATCAAAAAAAATTGAGTAAGGTGTTAGTTTTTACATTAAAAACTAATTTCCAACTCTGAGGAAAGAACAGCAACATATTTCCGATACTGAGATTTAATTGGGATAAAAAAAGCAGTGGTCAGAGCAGTGGATTGTGGATGGTATAATGAAATTAAATTTCATTGATATGGAAAACTCAAAGTGTAAATCCGAATGTATTTTAATTCCAAGTCTTTTCATTTCCAAATTATATAAATTTTTAAACTCATAGGAAATTTAACCTTGTTTTAGAATGATCATTTTTTTGTAACTGCTCTCCTAATTACTAGCGTGTCAAAACGATTAGATTGATTAGCGGAAATGCCGCAGTCACAAAAATATTTGATAAATTGAAGTACTTCATCGCGTTCTATTTCTTTTATTTTGCTAATAATTTTTCAGATGGTTTTGCGATAGAATTTTTTGCAGTTTTTAAGAGTTTAATTCTACTTTGAATCATAACTGTGCAGGAAGTTAGCCGTGATTGGTGCCGGTTTGATGGGTGCTGGAATTGCAAATGTTTCGATCGACAAAAATATTCAGACATATCTGTTGGATAGGAATGATGAAGGCTTGGCACGAGGTCAGAATCAAATTCATAAGCATTATGACGGAATGGTAAAAAGAAGAAAAATCAGTGATTATGAAAGGCATAGATTTATGGCTAACCTAAAAACAACTTGTAAATATGATGAACTACATGACTGTGATGTGGCAATTGAAGCCGTTTTCGAAGAACTTCCTTTGAAACATGAAATAATAAAAAAGGTTTGTAATTGTCGAACTGTAGTATTTCTTAGGA
Source organism: Acanthocheilonema viteae (assembly GCA_900537255.1). Taxonomy (NCBI): domain Eukaryota; kingdom Metazoa; phylum Nematoda; class Chromadorea; order Rhabditida; family Onchocercidae; genus Acanthocheilonema; species Acanthocheilonema viteae. Next base: position 9,184 of record UPTC01001393.1, read on the forward strand.
GAGTTCTACCAATTAAGGGATTTCTTTTTCTGTTAAAATTTATGGAAATTAAGTCATTTTGAAAGAAATAAAAAGTATGTGATTAAGAGACTTTTGTTATTAATGTACGCACAAATAAAATTTGGATTTCAATTTTTTTTTCAAATTTTAAATTGAATTTACTGTCAGATTGGGCTTGAAAAAAATTGAAGGTTGTTAATGACTTTGCTAGATTTAGAGAAATTCGTGCTACCAATAGTAAATTATCAGTGAAAGATGATAAATTATAAAGTATTAGGCTTAATGCACATTGCACTAAGTCTTGTATGTTTTAAAACTTTTGTGGCATAGCAAAAAATATTACGTTAAAAAACGATTTCAGGAATTGAATGAATAGTTAATTTTTTATCGCTTTCTTTTGCAGTTGGAATCGGTAGTTCCAGAACATTGTATTATTGCATCTAATACTTCAGCACTCCCAATCACGCAAATTGCATCGGTTTCCACTCGACCGGATCGTATCATCGGGATGCACTACTTTTCTCCAGTTGAGAAAATGGAACTGCTTGAAATAATAACCACGAAGGATACTAGCAAAGAAACTATCGCTGTAGCTACACAATTAGGATTAACGCAAAATAAATTAATTGTGGTTGTTCAAGTAAGTTGATTTCACAAAGTTATAATTATCGAACAAAAGTTTTCTAATTTTAGATATTCTAGCTTTTCTATTCTTTGGTTTCTTCCTTTTTTTCTTGTTACTCAAAACCACAAATATATACAAAAATAAACTTCAGATTTTTGGTTCGTTTTCTTCATTGAAACTGATAATTTTGATAGTTTTATGTCACTTTTTAAACATATAGATCAAAAGACCGCGACATTGTGGTATTGTTATTCATGGAAAATCGGACTCAGGAGTTAATACAATCAACTGAGAAACTTGAGCTTTATGACACTTCTCTTTTATTCTTACTCACTTGTGGCAGGTTGAAATCAGAGCTTCACTTATTCCCATTTTTTTATTTTTTAACCAAATTGTGTGAATTCTCTCTTGACATGCAGGACTGCCCAGGATTTTTTGTCGTCCGTTGCTTAGCCCCAATGATGAGTGAAGTTGTTCGATTACTTCAAGAAGGTGTTCATCCAGATGAAGTTGATGATATGACGAAGAATTATGGTTTTCCAGTGGGTGCAGCAACGCTGGCAGATGAAGTGGGGATTGATGTGGCGCAGCATGTCGCAAAGTTTCTGGGAGAGGTGAGGATGGTAATTAATAAAGTCGAAAAACGCAAAATTAAATTAAATTTAACATCGGTTAAAGTTATCTGAGCTTCTGAATTACAGTTCATCCTCACATAAGAAGCACAAGTTAATAATAAACATATGGGTAATCCCAATATTTATTGAATAATTTTTCTAAAAATTGATTTTAATTTACACATTTTCCGGCATTGGGTCCTCGAATTGGTGGTGGATCGATTACAGTATTGGAAGAAATGGTTGCGTCAGGGTTCAAAGGTCGCAAGTCGGGTAAAGGGTACTTCATCTATGGTGATTCCAAAAGGCTCGGGATCTTTGCCAAAAAGAAGTCTGTAAACGAGGCTGCACTAAGAATCTTTGACAAGCACCAGCTGACTCCTATTTCATCGGTGTAAGCTGTTTAGTTTTTGAGAATATAAGATTCACTTTTTAGTTCAGTAGAAACTTCTCGGTCTTCGGACCTTTTAGTTTTTTAATAAATATTTCAATTCTGGCTCGATAAAACCTTTTCTTTTATACAGAAGCAGTGTTGTTGATCGTCAACTTCGAATATTATGTCGTTATATAAATGAAGCAGCTATATGTCTTGAAGAAGGCATTATTTCATCGCCGGTAAGCGTGCTTCAGTTCAATAATTAATTTCGTTTGTATAATAAAATAATTCATGAAATAGATGAAGACAATTTAATAAGTGGATGGAAACTAAAGAAAGCTTTTTTGTTACCTCTGCAGATTTTGATCGAGTTAGATAGCGCAGCAAAAAAAGTGTATCTCAAAAGCCCGACAATTGTTGTGATTTCATGAAGATTTACACAACTTTCACTTACCCATTAGGTGGAAAAATGTGTATGATTAACACGACTAAAAAAATATTTTTAAATATTTTCAAAATTAAATAAAAAAAGTTTCAGTCAGATGGCGACACGGCGTCAGTGTTCGGTATCGGTTTTCCGCCGTTCTGGGGTGGTCCGTTCCGTTTTGTCGATATGTATGGTGCAGATAAACTTATAAGTAATATGTTACGATATGCAGAAGCCTATTCGTCAGAGCAGTTCAAACCGGCTCAAATCATACAAGATCATGCCAAAAGAAATACAAAATTTTATTCGGAATAAGTGAATTTTTCCAGGATGACGACCAATTTACCCCTTCTTGTGATTTATTTATTATGTGATACGATCATTTTTTATCTTAGTAAGTAAAAAAATAACAATTCGAAATTTGTTCGGGAAAAAAATGACCACAATTATTGGATTCCGTCAACTGCTGACTGATTTCGGAAATTTCCTCACTTTCATAGGTCATTTTCCACTTTCTCTTTTCATTCGCCTGATTATTTATTCTATTTCACTTTCAAAATATGATTTAATATCCCAGAGTAAAAATATATCATAAAATTTGTTAAGCCTAAAATGACATTTAAAATGTGATGCATTCAATAAAAGTTTCATTCATTTATGCTAATTTACATGAAGAATAACTAACACCTAGGAAAAACTCAAGTCAGGTATCGACATAGGATGCGCCAGAAGTCCCATGGGATTTCATCCCGCTCTCTAGTTTAATAAAAGACTCTGATAAAATCTTTCTTGCTGTAGTAGGATTATTCAGTCGAGTAGTATTAAAGGCCTCCCGTAGCATACCGAATTGCGAAGGGGGCATAACTCACTCACCGGTGACTTCAGGCGATGAGTTCGGTTGTTGCATGGCGTCTCGAATGCTTGGGCCACGTTGCGATGAGCAGAACAGGCGTAAGAGCGATTTGAGGTGCTTCTTGAGAATTTCGATGAAATGTCGAGAAAAGATTGAACACATACGTAGATCAGTCGATGTTTTGAAGTTATAACCGTCCATATTATCAAATTACTTTCAATGAGGGTACAATGTTTTTTAAGAAATTCCCCTCTCAAATTCTAGATTTCTTCTCCTGTTGGCATGTAAGATCTTTCTAAGTGCAAAATACGGAAACCGAAGCTCTGTTAATTGCTGTTTATGTGATTTAGTGCGAAATTAAGTGTCTCTCTTAATACCAGTATTTACTAATTTATATTACTGACAGGCATTCTTTATTGGAATGAGTGGTAGACATCAGATTGTTTTTATTCTCGAGGCACTAAAGTGTATTTGAATTTTCTTTTTGGAACCTTGTTGATCGATTTTGATTCGAATAAATCTAAGCTCTTGCTAAACATTTCGAAGTTAATTGGTTAAGTATATGAATACTTAAACTTAATTGACTGAAAATTGAGCTGTACATCTCTTTAAGGGGAATGTTTCAACGCAGTTGTTTTACAGGATACCCGAAAGTCTTAGTATATTTTAAAAAGGCCCTTATAAATTTTTAAAGTTCAAGGCTTATCAGCATAGGGGTAGTTTTTAAATTATTTCAGGCGATTAGATGATAAAGCATTCTACGATCGATATAAATTTAAATAGTATTCCTTAGTATTTTTATCTGTTTCGCGAGTGAAATTATTTATCATAATAAGCATTGGTATCTTGGAAATAATACAAGTCAAAATAAGAAGGTTCATTTGATTGATGGATTCGAAGAGTAATAAATTTTCAAGGGACTTCTATATAATGTAATTAAGACAAGAAATTTCCCATCAATACTTATATCATGCGGTAGTAGCATGGTTTTCAAGACTAAGTACTCATTAGTCTTGGAAACTCTTCATTTAATTTCATGATTACTGCTTGAAGATAAGGAGATCTTCAATCTCTTTGTTGTATACAAATAATACATCTTCGATAATTCGAAGTTAGAAAGTTCTCATTTAGAAAGTGATAAGTCTTCATTATTGCAGACTTTTGCCGGTGACGATTAGGATTCTCAATGAGTGAGGGTGGTGGTAAACGGTCGGACGATGAAGGTGATGATTTCCTGTGGAACGATTTTGAGAGTTGTGCTCAGTCGGTCACACTCTTATATCGTAATCCATCATGGAAGGCGATGCAAACAGCTGCTGCATCTACCACTCAACTTTACAAAAGTGGTATCGAACATAAGAAGAAAGCATATGACCGAGGTGGTTTATCATTTTTCCTTAAAATATTAGCATCATTTCCAATGTATTGCAATTGCAAGATAACTTTAAGTTAAACATGGTTGTAAGTGATAGTCTATTTTAAAGAACTAGTTGTCAACTCTTTAATGATCTTTTGGTTGATTTCTTAGACTCACTTTTATGGTATTTTTGATTGGGAAATTTTTGAAAGCAGATTTTAAACAGACAGAGTAAGTAAGGGAAATTAAATTTTTACAGGGTAGGAGAAATTAAAATTTCACAGAATAGGAGAACAGATAGAGTAGGGGAAATTAAAATTTTAGATGTAAATTGTTTAAAACTTAGTATCCCTATTTTTGATTTCATCTGGTAGGATGTTATAACCTAAGGTACTACGAAATTTGCCAACATGTTCTGTCTGTTCAGAAGACTAAAGATGATCCTTTTCACGCAATCAAAAAAATAGAAGCTTATACATCAGTTTGTTAATTATTGGTTACCTATCAGCTGGAAAGTCACAACTTCTGTATTTGACACTGAATCGAAATATTATTATACTTGTCATAAATTGGTAGGACCAGTTTCTGAGGTAAATTGGTGGGACTAGTTCCTAATGTTTCAAGCACAACAAGGTAAATGATTCAAGGCATTTATTTTCAGGTTATTTAGCGGGTCGCCAAACTCTTGCGCGTGAAATTTATGCCTTGCGTCGTTATAATGGAGTCTCTGTTGATGACATCTGGAAATTGTTATCAAAAATTGTTTGTGCTGCAGAATACGGGTATTCTTCGCGGAGTTCAACTCCGGAACAGAGTGATAGTCCAGCAGTTTCATTCTTTCAACAGGTTGGTAATTTTTTCGTGGTCTTCAAAGTACTCGCTTATACTCTTTTTATTCAGAATAAGTGAGTTTAAAAAAAGTATTTTGTGAATTAAAAAAAAGTATTTTGGATTATAATGAAGAGTGTTTTACGAATTCTATATCTGCATCAATAAAAAGGAAGGAAAAATTATAAGTTCGATTAATTTTAGGCGCTGTGTATTCCTGCTAATGTCGCGTGCCCACAGCGTGATACTGAATTGAATACTTTTCTGTCGCGTCAAGTTCATCGGCGGCGCAAACGACGTCATTCACCGTCGGAGTTTCCTTACAAAAAAATTTTCCGCTCATAATAATGCTTTCGTTGCCTGCAGACTGGTGTTTGTGATCACTTTCTTTTGAAAATGCTTCCTTTTTTGTCTTTTTCATTGTCCGTATTTTTATTATTTCTACTATTGGTTTTCTCTCGAAAATACTCATTGAGAGCAGAAGGAAGAATTGCAGAAAATAAGCAACAAAATGGGCAAGAATGAGAACAGTCATATTGTTCTTTTGTATTTCAGTTTCAGGATTGTAGGGGAGGTGATGGAACAACGAAATGGATTTCTGGAAGGTATCACTGAAGTGAATGTGAGGGTCAGAGATTATGGTAAGAGATTGCTGAAAAGTGAATATCTTAATTATGTTTCGGTGTAGATTGGGATGTAATAAGTGATCAAGTTTCATTAGGTAGTCAAAGACTGTATATTGATCAGATTCCTTTGAAAATGATTTTTATTTTATTCAAATTTTTAGGTTTTTTCTTTAAATAGAATTAATAGGAAGAGCATTTTCAACTCAAGTTCTTAATGTTTTTTTTTTTCGAATGACTGCCAGACTTTTTAAATCATAATTTAGTGTCTTTAAGGCAGTTAATTAGAAGGTGTAGAAAAGGATGAAGGATTTTTTCAGATAGATAATTTTTTTATATTGTTAGGCTGATGCTTGTTACGGAGAAAAGAAGAATGATTTTTATTTTAAGTCGACATGCTGTACGAGAAATAGTGGATAAATCAAGAAGGGATAATATTTCAACTCTTATTAGGATAATGTTTTTAAAATGTTGTAGGGAGAAAAGAAAGTTTCTTCAACTATTTCAACTAATAAATTCCGGTTTTATGATAGTGCTTTCAATCAGATTTTTGTTTTTTGAAATAATTTCGATTTAGAATTACGGTTTTTAGCGTTCTTTTGAACGAGGTTCGAAAATCATTGGTGAATTGTACTTGTTGATAGGAGAGTTAACTGAATGAATTTAATCGACTGCAATTGAATATTGAACTGCAAAGAAATTTTAGCTGATATCAAAACTTTGAGAATTTACGAAATTTGTAAATATTTCAAGATATTTGAGTTTTATTTTGACTTTTTTGAGCTTTTCGCCATGTTGTAGTTGTTTCATGAATTTTTCGGGTATATGTAAAAAGCTGAAAAAACGGACAGATGTAATTTTTTTCTTCAAATTAAAAGGTGAGGGATAGCACTGTGAATTAGTAAATCCGTTAATTGTGTACTTTTTTTGTGTGAGAACGCCAGTGTGATTTGATATTTCTGTGTTATGGAAGTGTAAAAGATTTAAATAAAACATTCAGTTGAAATACCTATGCTTTATTGATCTCTGAACTAATTGTTTCTGCTGCACTGTACAAGTGATTCTTTTTTTGAATAATTTTTAAATCTTGGTATATTTGGATGGAATTTCAGAAGCACAAGCTGCTGAACATATTCAGGTCCTTGATTAGTTTTCTTGTTTTTGGCAGCGGCAGATATGGAGATACAAAACGTTAGAAGTTTGGTCCCAATCATTTGCTTACAGTTTATGAGAATACAAGTAATGTGCTGATTTGCGTTTTAGATAATAATATTAGTGTTATGGCTTTGATATTTTATTATGAAATTTGAGGAAACAAGTACTATTGTCTTGACTCAAGTGTATTGTTTTGGTAATTTGTTCGTTAATTTATATTTTCTCTTTTTTCAGGTTTGGTGAAAAGTGGTTTTGTGTATGATTACAATTGTTGTCCACCATGGTTGGTTGTTTTGGATTTTAGAATTTTGTTTAAGCCTAAGATGTACTTTCCAAAAGTATTCCTTAAGTATTAAACATATTTTAAACATGATATTGTGTACGACAAAGTGTATTTCCATTTCCATTACTACAGCAAGAGCATGTATCTCTTATTGTACTTTTCCAAAGAAATCAGTCGTTTATCTGATGTTTTTATAAA
>UPTC01001394.1:0-16514 GCA_900537255.1 Acanthocheilonema viteae
AGTAATTTTCGTTGATTATCTGTGCATGGATGATTTGAAATTAAATTGAAGTGAATAACAATGAGCATAATGTGGAACAGAAAATTTGAATGAAAAGATTTAAGGATTAAAAGTTACTTGTAAATGGTAGGAAAAAAATTATCACTATAAAGGATTAATAAGCGTATATGGATGGCATTATTTTAAAATAGATTGATGGTTCATTTATATAAGATGGATGATCTTAAAGTAAAAATCCATTTCCATCGCTATGTATATATATTACCACTTTTTTTCAACAGTAGCTCTAATACAACCTAAATTTATCTTTTTGCATCTCTAAAGTTTACTAAACAATTTGATCTTATCTGCAATAAAACTAAACCTTGGTTCATTTTATCCAATTTTCGGTTTGTTCATTTAGTCCAATTTGCGCTGTCTGATTCAAAGCCTAGAACAATCATGAAAGAGCTTATCTGATCTATGAAAAAAATTTGCCATTAGAGAAATTTCGCCAATAAAATTACAACACTAAAATATTCTTCCGAGTTTCTTTTCTCATACGATATGTGAAATCAAGAGAATGTTAATAACAGAAAATTATTTGAGAATGTTGATAGCACAAAATTATTCCCAAATATGTAATGAAACTGCAACACCTGAACCTTTTTTCAATTTGCAAATTTATAATCGCTTACTAAAATGAGAACTTTGTCGAATCTATTGATATTCACAGAGTAAACTAAAATAATATTATGTTTTAATCTCGAAAATATTAAATTTTTGACTATTCAGATGTCCTTCAAATCACTACAAATTTTTAGTAATATTTTTTAAAAAAAATTTGAGATTTGATGTGAATTGACAAAGACTCAGAAGGAAAAATGTAGTTTTAGGGGGATTGGCATTCGAGTACGGTAATGATGATTAATGATTAATTATCAGGTGCATTCCATCGTGTCGACCTTTGAATTTTTGAGAAATAAAAGACATCTATTTGTGAACAACTTTCAATAGTTGTTACGCTGATATCCTTTAAACTGGCCGATTTCCGCTGAAAGGGGAAAAAACTGTGAAAAATTTGTCGATCATGTTGTGAACTAATTGATAGCTTATAGCTTCTTGATGGAAGTCGAAGTCAGAAATTCTACAACTGTAATAAAAATAAAATTCATTCAAGAAAATTACATGTTATCTAAAGATTCAGAACTAAAAAAAACAGATAAAAACGCATTAAATTAGAAGATAAATAAAAAATGACTCAAGTGCTTTCTAGAAAAAATAACATGTTAAGATTGTATCGGAGCAATATGATTTTCTTGTGGTGTAAAACAAAACAAATTTTTTAATCCCTATCGAAGTCTGGAAAATTATATCAGAAGAATTTTATCTTACTCAGAAAATTTTTGTTACATTATTTCTTAGATACAAAAATCAATAATTAATGATCATTTTTCAAAAGAATAATAATACTTCATTTCCTCCAGTGAATTTTTCAGTGAACTTTTTTAACATATTATTTGCAAAAAATTCTCAAAATGCTAGTAATAGAAATAGCAAAAGAAACGAAAGTTAAATTTTTAGCAGCAACAAAAATTTAGGAAAAATGGAAATATTTTTTTCCACTTACTGATTGATGAACAAAATGGCTTGATGACTGTGATGAATCAACAAATTAAACATCAAGCATTCGAAGAGAGACGAATGGAGAAGAATTGATAGCGGAAGAAGAATGAGAAGAACCAAGCAATAATACAATCGATTATGGTACATTATGGTGATCAGTCATCCATAGCTAAAATATAAGAAACTATTGCTGTTAGATGAAATAAAACACATAGAAGTTTTAAGGAAACAATCTGGTGATAAGATGATAACACCACTACTACCATTTATCATAGAAAAAAGAAACACTGAAAGGAATAAAATAAAACATGATATAAAGTGAAGATCTTTATAATGACAGTCTTAACAAAGTGTCAATCACAATAATGCCAGTAAAATATGACAATATAACAAATAGCATAGTGATATCGTTATCGTCGATGTTAACATATCACTATCCTATTTGTTATATTGTACTTTAAGAATTATATGCCAATACAGTAATCACTTACTCTACTTATAATCTGAAAGTAAAAACTTCGATCTCGTTAAAGTAACATTTTAAAATGTCTAAAACAGCACTAACGTATCATTTTATTCCAACATTTTGTAATTCTCAATTGGAAACTGTTTTCTAATGGTATTTTATTATCTCCTCCTTTATAAGGCTCAAAATTGTTAACAGTGAAAAAAAAATGCCAGTAAAATTTAAAAACATTAGTGATAAACAAAAACTGAAAAACTTTAATGGAATGAAAGTCCTACTGAAATTTTGAAAAAAAAATTTGCCAAACAAATCATTGCTCCATAATCTTAAATAATATACACCTAACAAGGAAAGTTGGATGGATAAAGCATTAAGCCGATCAAAAATGAAGCAATTTCAAACAAATTAAGCAAACCAATTCTTCGCCGTCCTTAACAAAATCTACAATATCGATGACTGCAGTAAAAATTGCAGCAATTACAAAATGATTGCAGTAATCACAGTAATAATTGCAGTAACCATGAGAATAACTGCATCGCTGATCAATTAAATAGAAGAAGAAAATATAATTTTGCGAATTTTTTACACAATCATGATTTGAAAATTATCTCAGGAAACAAAACAAATTAACGCCAAAATTTTCAATCTAAGATTATCTCGCAGTAAGAATTTTATGATAAAATTTTTATGAAAAGAATTTTATGATAAAAATTTTTATGAAAAGAAAACTGATTTCATAAATTCAAACTTATCTTAATTTCGGTAAACTTCATAAATCTTTCAAAATTTAGCCAATATTTCAAATGTTTCATCAGCATATTAATGATGACTATAATTAAAATAACTTAAACATCTGTACCATATAATTTTCAACGTGTGTTTTTAAAATTTTCATTTATATAAATCATCTAAGATGGCTATTCTTAGCTTGCAATCAAATGTTATTAACATGAATTGATTCAATCAAAACCCGTAACTTTGATTAATTGAAGCATATCAAATAGCAAAATCACTGACATTATTTCGTTTAGGCCTTTATTCACCACTCTAAATATTGCTTTTTAGGCTAAAAGGAAAAATTAACGTAACATAATATCATCCAAGTTCTCAGTGACAATTTAACAAAACTGATTAATAATTTCGTTACATAAATCGAACATATCAAAAAATGATAGAAGATTTACTATCTATGGCTTTCAGCAATCCTTATGAACTTTTTAGAATCTTCGAAACTAATCACAGGAAATTCGAACAAAATTAGCACTATCGATTATTTTTTCGAATTAAACGAACACATATATTGCTCGTGTGAGCAAAACAAAGAGAGAAAGAAAATAAGTATTAGTTTTCAGGAAATAACGCTTAATTCTCTATTTATCCTTTCTCCATCCTTCTCTTCGCAACTTTTTAATCCTAAGATTATTATAAAAGACAGGTAAATTTCTTAAATTGATCTTGCAGAGGCTAAATTAGACAATGGTCAGTTCGTTATGTGTCAACAAACTCGAAACTGATTGCTTTACTGATATATTCAGTAAAGCAATATTCAGGAAGATGGCATGTTAAATATATGAAAAGATCAAGAATGAATATGACAAAATTAACTGTTTTACTTTTTATTCATCATTTATTGAGAAATGTAAAAGATCTCTTTAAAACGTGGAATGATCTGCAATGTTTCCATAAAATAATAATTATTAACATATACATATGTAATAAGAAATATTTAACATCTACTTCTAAAAGCAATTTCTTTTTGATTAAATGCTAGGCAAAAAATCCAATTTAAGAGATGAGATTTCCTTTTAATAATTAATGAAGGATTTAAAATGCTCAAAGCTAAATCGCTAAAGATAGCACGTATTCATTTCTCCTGCTGTATTAGCATAAGCAAATATGGATAACGAAAATCTTATAAATCCGGTAAGTTCCTACTTTCTTTTTTCTTTTATTACCATCGGTTTTTCATTTATGAGAGTTATTTTTTTAAAATTTTTTTTGGGGAAAAAATAACTTTTCCAGATATATAAACACCCACAATTAATATTTAGAGAAAAGGAAAAGAATCACTCAACAAATTTATGTTTTCGTTGTATCCCTTCTATACATCTTTAGTAATGAAATCATGAAAGTTAGGTTAAGATTTGCATGAACACATTAAATGTTTTCCATAACGATGTCGATTTCTTCATACAAATATAGACATGATTTTTTGACTATAACCATCTAAAATATTCAGAATGATTCATCCGTATTTCATGTTACGATACCTTTCAAGAAAAAAATTTTTTTTTAATGATTTTTTTTAATATGTTGAGTGATTCTTTTCCTTTTCTCTAAATATTAGTTGTTTTACTATGGCTTTTTAAACACATTTAAAATTTCAGCTAATTAAAAAAGTTCTCGCAAATGCGGTTTCCGCGGTTAAACATGAATTGGTTTGTTTCTTTGAAACTTTTTTGACTTCATAAAATTATTTGCAACAAAATCTTTAATAAGCAAAAAAAAAAGGAAATTTATAACCGATAGCATATCTTCATTAGACAAGAGAAGTAGCATTTCATAACGATATGCAAACATTTCTATAATTTACTTTTTATAATTATTCGATCATAATATATAGAAAATAATATAACTGAAGAGATATCAAATGAGTGAGACTAATAAAATTAGCTTAAAGCTTAACTTTCTTAATAATTCGAATAACATTTACATGTATCTAACTGATACTTTTTTCTTTCTATAACAATATTATAGCTGAAACTTTCGCAAAATTTACGACTGTATGAAGGCCAATAATAAAAATCAAATAAATGCGCCGATGTAGATTAATAATTAGACTTACGAAATGATAGAAAGATTGATTTTTGCAGAATGAAAATGAAATCAACGACGCCAATACATTAGAAGAGGAAGTGATAACATCATTTACCGACTTACAAAAAGCACGATGTCATTGGATACAACTTGCTAAATTTGACTTGCAAGTAGTTATAACGGGATAATTATCATCCAACAATTTTTAACCTTAAATTGTCCAACTAATTTCAAAATTTTACTTTTTATAGCTTGAAATAATCCAGTTAACAATTGTTCATGTGATCGAAAAATTCGAATCGATGCGACTACTTTGGAGTTTTGGAAGAAATTACGAAAAGGAAAAGCTTTATAATGATCAAAGATTTCAGTTGGTTTCGCTATTATAAAAAGATCCTAAACAGATGAAAACTAACATAACTATCTTATTCTGTCTTGCTTGCCAAAAATTGCTAAAATTAATGGTGTATTTCAGTAATTACTGCAGCTATTTCCAAGCAGCACTGAAAACGATCATGGAATCTGTGGATGAGCCACGTGATATGTGCAAATTCATTCGTAACATCGGAGCTCGACATTTTTTCTACAACGTTTATGAACTACATACTGAGGAAAAGTTCAGATTGATAATCAGATTAGATTTTCAGCAAATAAAAAATTTATCGAAGAATAATCAGTTGAACAGAAAGATGAAATTTTACTGATAGAAAAGATATGAAAAGTGAAGAAAAAAAGACAGTCATGAAAATCATAACTGTAGGATTCGAAAGGCAGGATCGAAGTCTCACCTTATTTGCTCTAAAAAGTATTACTCACCCTTTCATTTTGCCTATCACTACCAAAGTTGTGCTTATATGACTCAAAAAATTGACCAAATCAGTAGTTCCATCATAGAAGCTGATTTGATTCTTCTTGCTCCTCAGATTCGCAAATCCAACCGTCAAACCTACAGGTTCTCCTTTTGAATAGCTCTATTACAGGTAATATGTAAGTCGATGATGACAGCTTTATGTAATGTAGCCAAAGATAGCATGGATGAGAAACAAGTGAAAAGTTGGCAAAAGGCAAGTTAATACTAAAAATCAATCTCTCTCAAACTTATTCAAAAATAGTTTAACAATAACAATAAACTAGCTTTTTATTTAGAATACGGTTGACTGTACTCTCGTAGAGAACATAAACATATCTTTCATTCCTTCATTTATTTTACAGTTTTTTTAAAATATCAAAACAGCTGCCGTCGAAGTATTCTGGAATTATAATCTTTTGCGATTGTTAGCGAATGTCAACGTTTTTAGTTTTCTCTGCTGTTTAGCTTTTCCAACAGAAAAAAATTATATTAAAAAATTTTAATAGTGTGCAATAAAGCGCATCATTTTTAGTTCTTCGAGGAAATTCAAAGACATTTCAATGATGGACTTGCAACTCAACGACAAAATTACCTTCGAAAATGCATATCAAAAAGTGAAATGGAGACTCTAACAACCATTTGGCGACAAATTCAAACGAAATATATGGAAGAGGATGGAAATATCGCAAAGTGTAACACGCTGGTTAGCAGTAATATTTCAAAAGAATTAAATTTTGATACAATTAAGTTTTTTTTACTTCCTACTCATTTGAAAAGTATATCGAAAAAGTCTCCAATGTCAACAGCTGATATAATTTAAATATTTCAAAATCGTCAAGCTTCTCTCATATTTCATCCTATCTGCTGTAATAAAGCTTGAAAAAAAATTCTAGGACCTAATGAAGAGTAATTATAGATGTATAAAGCACTCCAATATTACTGTCAGAAAATACCCAAAACAAAGAAGCATATACACAAATTGAAAGAAATTGCCGATCAGACCATTCATGTAAGTTTGAGTGATAAAAGATTGGAGATGAATTACGGAATTTTCAGTAACTAATATTTTGGAGATATTTCATATTTGGTAGATAGCGAGTAATATTAAGAAATAGTTACTATTTTGAAAAGTTCTTGTGGAAGCCGGAATATTTCTTTGCGGCAATGTAAATTAATGATTTATCATAACGATCTATTACTGTATGCAGGCAGTGGATAAAATAATAGCCACATACGATAGGAAAAGTGGACTAGCAGAGCTAATTGACACATTGGACTCTTACTGTTACCTATGCTGTACTCTAAGTGAAAGTCCACGAACCCTCTGGCTGGCTTTCAATGAAGGTAAGCCAATGCAGGTTTCAAAATTTTTTCTGAAGAACTAAATTTTCCTTCGTCCATTCTCCACTTGAAAATCTGACTGAATACATTCTTTTTTAGCATGATAAATATACAATTATTTCTATAAAAATATATTTTTATTTCCATATTATCACGCGTTTCATCTTCTTAGTCATCCCGTCAAGATTCATTCTTATAAAACTATATTATCTATTTATCATATTATCACTAATCAGGATGACAAAATATTTACCTCTAAAAACTTATTTTATTATTTATGAATGAAGAGATATGTTTAATAGATTTGAAAATATCGAATAATCTTAAAAATTCACTTCGTCGGTCAAAAATTATATTTTGAAGCACAGTTTCAGAAATTGGGAAAATTCCATGATCTTTATGATTAGCCAGATTTTAAATTAAGTGTTTTAGGTTTTGCAAATATCATCACCATCAAACTAGATGAAAACGATATTTGGATAAAACAAATATGGTGCAAGGTTGCTCGCATCTTAGAACAGGTGTAGTTTTTAGAGAAATTATTTAAAAAACCTTTTCTTAAAAAAAAGGTTTAAATATCACAATCAATTTATCTGTTCTAATTAAACCTTTCGCAAGACAAAACATCTTAGTCCAACTGAAGATAAATTTCAACGCAATGATTAAGTCCAATAAATTTCAGCTTAGAATGAAGTCAAATTGTCTCAGTCAAGTTGAATTTTTTCTAATCAAAGTAAAAGAGAGGGGTCATGATAAAAATGAGGAACAAATGTAAATTACATGCTGAATATATCAATTTTAAGGTTATCAAAGAGTTTATTGTATCGAATTTGTGCAAGCAGCAGCAGTTAGAATGGAATGAAATTTGAAACTTCCAATCGGCAAATTTTACGCTGTTTATAAATAATAATTCTTTTTATAAATAATAATTCAGTGTTTGTAAAAATTGAATGGAAAATGGATATTTGTAAACTGCTGCACTATATTAAATGAAAAAGAGAAATTTGAAATATTTTGAATATATAAATGATCAATAAAGCATATTTTAATACGAATTACAACTCAAGCATTATGCTTGTTCTACAAATATCACTACTGTAGTTTTAACAATTTCAAGTCAAAAAAACTTGCCACATATCATGGCATTGTACCTTACATTAAGCGTATTAATTTTCACAATTCCAAAAATGTAAACAAAAAATAAAATTAATACGGCTTTCTGTTTCACGGTAATACTGAAATACAAAGTAAACTTCTTTTTCTAAGATATAAGGCTTACCCATACCCTTCCTTTTCCTAAGATATAAACTAAGAACGACAGCGAAGTTTAAATAATAAAAACATGTGTATGGATAAAGTAAGCAATGAATGGTACATATCGCGCCCTTAATTTCATTCAATAAGAATAACGATATAATTTCCATGATTTGTAAGAAATTAAACTTACTTTGAGTTCTTTTTCTTGATTTAGAAAATTGACATTATTCGTAGTAACCATCGAACCAAGTTTTGCATTTAGCTGTTGATTCTGCAGGAAAAAAAAAATGTTCTTCTGTTCTTAAATTAGAGATGAATTTAAAAATAATATGAATTGATATAAAAATCTTAATTATCGCTAACTAATTAACGGTAGTTCATACGAAGTAAACTGATATCATTTCGATGTTATCAGTAATACTTGCACTCGCTTAACTTTTTCCAAATTAACTGCAAAAGGAGAGAATTCCAACATTTTTCTTTTTTAAAAGAATTTAAAAGAATTTCTTCACTGCTGTCTAACACATATGAAAAAATCATTTGTTTAATATGGAAATGAAAAAAAAAAGAACAGTAAAATTATGATGACTGTCTTTCTACTTTAATATATCTCAGATTTAACAAAATATAATCAAAAATAATCTTACACATCGATGAGCGTTACCAATTTCTTCTTCAAGTTGCCGAAGTCGCGCATCTTTCATTGCCAATTGTTCACGATATAGCATCAAATTTGCTTCCAGTGATGTGATCTGAATTGAACATGGGTGACAAAATCTTTCGCGAAGTCAAGTAAAAAAGCAAAAATAGTTATGTATGAATACATTTTCTTTGCATAATTGAATCCACTAAAATATAAAAAAGCAGAAAACTGAAGTTTACAAAATACATTCTTGTATTCTCAAGAGAAAATCGAATTTTTAGGTATTGAAATAAACTAATTCAAAGTCCAGATGTCCCTTTTTTCTTCAGATCTAATATTTATTTTAGATATAAGAGTTATTTCCTTAAAAAACCAGAATATCACCTGACGTTGATGATTTTCGCAGCTTCCATCAATTATATTCCCATTTTGAGTATTTTTCATCATTATTTCATCCTCAACGTTGTTTCTGAACTGTAGGATACGATTCTGTTGAAAAAAAGAATCACATTAGAATTTCTGAATGAGTATGAAAAATTACGAATTGAATGTGGAAGTTAAGATTAAAAGAAGCAATAAAGACAGAGAAAAAGCTTTTGGAAAACTTAAAAATTTTGCATTAATACATATGTTAGCCTCTGGCAGAAAATAAATTTCCACGAAATAAGATCGCGATATCTCATTTTGTAAACAATTATCCTAAAAATTTAAATCAATATAGATATCAAGCAAATTTGTGAAATGTAAGACAAAAATAAGAGATTTGTTGTAAATTACTTTTTAAGTAAAATGAAAATCATGAATAATTCCTGGCTTACATTCATTAGGTTCAAAATATGTATCCAAAAAATGGTATAAACATAATGGGAAGAGGATTGTTAGGCTTAAATTTTTAAATCTATTTAAAAGAAAATTTACAATATTTTTCAATTGAAACTGCGTGCGAAAATGATTTTTCAAAGAGCAAAACAATAAATCAATATGAAAAATATGATAATGGAAGATATAATATTATAAAAGATATGATAACTTTCTATCAAGCAAATGAAGCAAATTTGTGAAATGAAAAACTGCTAAAGTATGGGCATAACTCCCACATAACACGAAATAACGCACAAACTAAACAGAGATAAATTGTGTTAACAGCAACGCTCACATTAGATGTGTGTGTGTGTGTGTGTGTGTGTGCACCAATTGACATCAGTTTTAAATGGTGGTGTAAAAGCAACGGACATAGAAACCAGTTTTTTTAAATGGTTCCAGAAAATTTAAGGATAAATAGCACTTTATGAGAGTAACATTTTAATCGAAAATAAATCGGCACTGGACTAATAAAAACAGATCATTTAAATGATCGCGAAAAAAAAAGAGCGCAACAAAAAAAAGGTAAGATTCATTTCATTGTTCCTCCTCAGAATTCATCCTATAACCAATGAACTTAGTAGGAATGATGGCTTTCTAAATAAAATGTTACACTTAACGTATATGTATATCAATAATGCAATAGCCACTTTCTATAACTATAAGACTATCCCAAGATTCGAGAATTTCATCGATAAGAGATTCATTGATTGAGATAATTAATCATAAATGGTAATCTTCTAGTAATTATAGTAACAAATTATAGTAAAAATAAGACTAGCATTGTCTATCCTAATCATACCATTAACTTGAACAATTAACTTCACATTTCCTCTAATTAGATTCTTTGCAGATTGTATTCTTCACACATCTGCATTGATTTGCCATCTAGTCATTAAATTTAAACTAGCAGTATGATAGCTATGCTATTCTCATTCATAAGCAATATTTCGATTATTTGATTAATATGTGAATCATAGGATAATCTATTACTGTTTAATGACGTTAGAGGTAAACCTCATGCATGAATAACTATGTTCAGTACCATGAAATCGTTAATAACACTGAAAAAATGGAACAGAGCATCAGCTACCTATCAGTCACTCTTGAAATTATCCAAATGTTCTAACAAATCAATGTCAATGGGCATAGCAACTTTATTCAAAAGTATGTAAGTAAAAAAAACTTCCTACTTTTCATAAGTAGGAAGTTTTTTTTTACTTGTTTCATAAACAATCTGGTTAATAGAGAGGAGACAACAGTTGAACTGGCGAATGTCAATTTTCACAAGATATTAGTAAACATGAAGATGATGTAACGAAGAAAGCAAAAAAAAAAAACTGCATTCTTTGGATTTGCTCCTAATTGAATAACATGAATTTAGAAACTCTTGTTGACAGTTTTGCAAAAGCATTCAGAGAGATTAAACAGATGGCATGATTTCAATGTGTATTTGATAGCTTTGCTTTGATAATGGAGATAACTATTAGTTATCCAGTCAAACAATAATGTTTTTTTTTACATTTTTAGTAATAAAAAATTTAGTAATAAAAACGAATTCTAGTAATGATTACAGTACTCGCCAATCTAAAACTAAAAATGACAATTACTTCACATCATGGAGGAAAATTCCATAGAGACAGTATAATAGTGTTATGGGAAATAAGAAATCAGCGACCAAATATAGAAAATTTGCGAGGCAATTATAGAACGAAAGATAAAGATACAAACAGTTGCTACTGATATTTCATGTGCCAGTTAGGCAAGT
This sequence comes from Acanthocheilonema viteae, assembly GCA_900537255.1. Taxonomy (NCBI): domain Eukaryota; kingdom Metazoa; phylum Nematoda; class Chromadorea; order Rhabditida; family Onchocercidae; genus Acanthocheilonema; species Acanthocheilonema viteae. The sequence continues at coordinate 11,609 of UPTC01001394.1, forward strand.
ATACAAACAAATATCTAAAACGAAAGATGTTAAACTTAGTTGGCCTATACTGGTTCTGAACTTTTTTCATGCTGATTCTTCTCTATCTATAACGGGAAAATTTTGCAATACTCTCAAACGAACATCAAAGCGCACTGAGTTGAGACAGTCATAATGTTAACAGATGAAAATTTTAACCTTCCATAAATTGAAAGCGTTATAAACAGAAATGGTAAAACATTTTTGTTGTTATGTATTGAAGACAAGAATCTTCTTATTTACTCTCGCACCCTTTGTCCTGATTAAGCAAAAAGATTTTTTAAACCTTCAAAGTGATTAACACAAATTTTACAACATAAGAAGATTGTTAAACCGGTATATGCCTAATAAAAGAATTTGTCACACCTTCTCTCTATTAAATCTGATTAGATGACAACAGCAACAACAGATTTCCACCAAAAGACAATCCAAATTAATGACTTTATTAGATTTGTCATTATTTGGTTCCTGATATATCAGCATTACAAGAGATGATTAGTGAAGGATGATATATTTTATATAGTCAAACAACATTTTAATAGCCAATATGTATTCTCTAATAGTAAAAGATTCCTTTCTTTCATTAAGCTAGCGGACAGGACACTCAACAAAATAATTCAAAACTATAAAGGCAAAAACCGTTTTATAGAATCTTTTCTTTTCAGTCAAAAATTTTAATACATATAGACCAATTTGTCGTAATATATACACGAAAAGTTATATTCCTTATGAAAACCTGAAGCCTATCGTTCGATTCATTCCAAATATGTGAAAGATAAATTAATGAGAGAGCTAAATAATTAGTGAGAGAGCTAAATAATTCATAGTCAGTGTGAGAGAGCTAAAAATGCATTAGTGAGAGAGCTAAATAATTCATAGACAAGGAACAGTTGAAAACATTGAATGTCGTTAATCCAACAAAGAAATTCTTACTTCATTTATCTGATTCTGTAGTTCCATAAGAACGGGTGGATGTCTACGAGCATATTCAACTAATCGTTCATAGCATTTTCGCAAAGTTCCGGAATTTAAAAGCGCTGATTTGTCGTACTCAATTTCTTTCAATAAATTATTCAAAAATACAGACTTTTCATCGTTAGCGCCAATGGATGGACTCGCAGAATTCAAAACCTACAAAAGAAACATTAAAGTATAGAACTGATCATGTTACAACATGAACAATGAGTGGTTTTCTTTAATTTAATAATATTTTGTAAATATAAGAACTTTTTAAAAACAGCATTAACCTCTAAAGCTTCATCACGAAATCGATCGTCGGGTGGTACTAATTTCAGCTGATCGATGACATCTATAACAGAGATTATCATCAGTGGAAATGAAATGACCAACAACCACGCAATGATATTTACTCATTTTGCTCAATCGTTATGCTCCAAACAAAAAATGAAACAAAAAGTCATATTAATTTCAAAATAAAACCAAAATTTTAACAAAAAATCAAATCTATTAGTGTAAACTCGATAAACCAGTAATTCAACACCTAAGGACATATAAATAAACTATGAAAGCAATTAAAAAGCAATCTTACCAGCCAACCTGCACGCAAATTTAGCGTCATTTGTTTTGTCATAAAATTTAAGCTGTATTTGAAGCAACTGTGCTATTCGTTCTGTTTTAGCCAATTTTCTTGCTAACTGAAAATTTGCTTAGAACATAAAAATCATTCACTAACAAAAAACCACTCAACTTTTCATTTTCTACTTTGCGACTTTCTCATTCCTTCTTTCTTCTACGGAATTCTTCGTGACGGCAATTTCAACTCTTAAAACATCAAATAATAATTTTTAATCGATGCTAAAAAACGCTAATAATTTTATTTTCAAAACACATCGCGCTTCATAAATATTTAGAATTCATCCTAAGATAACGAACGATTCATAATGCGTTGAGTAAAACACAAAAGAAAATAATTAAGAAAAACGGCAAAGCACAAATGGAACTTCGTGTTGACTGATCAATAAACGAGGATAGAAATAGAGACCTACAATTTTATTAATATTACGTAAAGTCCTGATTTCTTGTGATTTATCCGCATCAACATAATTCTCAACCTCCTGGAAATATTACCGATTAAAGCTTCATTGTCATCAATACGTCATTTATTTTTTACCAATTTATGATGCATAATTGCACGAAGATTAGTAAAATCATGAAAAGAGTTACAGCGCATTTTTTGAGAGAAGCATCCCTGGGATTTCCCTGATGAATAATACTTAACTATATTATGGAATGGTTAGAACCAAATGAAATAGCTTACAGCAGATGTAGCTTCACAACAGAATACTTTCTTGTTAACTAACTTGGAGCTACTGCTGTTTTCTTCCGATGATTTCCTATAATCAAATTTTTGTTTTTATCAATATTTTTGGATGAAGAACTCCATGCATAAATATTATATAAGGGAATTACTTATCTCTTTCTCTCGAAAAGTTGAAGTGACTCAAAATCAGGTACGGTTAAACATAGTTGAACCACAAATCAGAATTTGCAAAGACCCAATATTTAAATAATTTAATGAAAAAAAAAAAAATTAATGAACCTCAAATTAAAATCTATGCGTTCACCATTTAAGTTAACCAGAGTTCTGTCATCCATTTCTTGTACGATTATCGGTGTAATATCCAGATCTGAGATTCGTTTAAGATATTTCTTTCTGGTTGTCGTACAGGTAGTATCAAAAGATAGACTCCGTGTCACTGCATTTTTTTCGATCCTTTATCAGAATTTTATACTAAGTAAATATGATTGAATGCTGCATATTTATTGCTTATATAAATTAAAATGTCTTATATTTATAAGAGTAACTATATACGAAATCTCATTTTTAGTTATAAGATCTTTATAATAAATAAAAGATCAGTACCAAAAAACAGAGAAAAAGAAGTTAAAAAATTCATCACAAATATTTCCGGATATTTAAAGCAATTTCACTCGAGTGTTGGTAGCAACTAAAATGAACAATCACCAATCTCTTCAACGAAATACTAATGGTAGCGGTCCTGTCCTACTAATAGCATAATTCAGATTACAGTATTGGGCTAGCCATCCAAATGTTGTATTCAGTTCTCTCGGTCAAGACTTTTGAAAAATGCGATTCCATGACTCAATTAAATTTAACTATTATTATTTGCATTGCGATTACAATAGAGGGTCATGTAAATTAAAGGTTTAAAAAGGATAGAAAAAAAAATTACACAACAGTTTTGAAATTTCAAGGTTCATACAAGGGAGAGATTGGAAAAAGAATGAACAGCTATGCTTTGTACTTCTCTTTCAATTCTTGAACCGCCTTCATGTTTCCAGAAATTAATCAATTAAAAAAAAAAAAAAAAAAACTTTTACCAGTATCAATAAATCATTCAGTAAGAAATGACACAATACTATAAGAAATGTGAAGACCACTACATAAAGGCAATTCTTACTCATTCAATTGTTCATTTGCTTAATAATCCGTTTATCCACTCTTTTATTACGCCAAGTCATATGTAATAATAATATAGATTAGATAAGAACGATAAAAATGACATTGTAGCGGAACACATTAATCCGATATATTTTATTTGTTGGATTTAAACGAAAATACTAGTAAAGATGATACCTTTCAATTCCTTTTTTCTTTCGTATTAAAAATTCAAATGATCGGCGGAATAACAAACTGGAACACGGCACTTGCACTTGAACCTCCGATGATGTTCTGAAACGAATCAATTCTTTTAACAAGTGTTTCGACATTTCATTATATTGGAATTTGGATAAATAGTAATAATTACAACATATAGGACAGATATTTTCTTGTATATTTTAGTGTTTGCTTTATTTAATCAAAAAGAAGTGCCCTCCACAGCGGTAGTTATTCTGTGCTCTACTTTTGCTTTGTGTATCGGCAATAGTGTGCAATTTACATCAAAATTATGATAAGTTGGAGTTTAACACCATCACTGCCAAAAAAGACAAAATTAATCACTGCGTCAATAAATCACAATTCCCTTCAACTCATTTAATCATTAATTATTATTTCATCATCCGAAGAAAAATGTGCTATGTATTCCATAAAACACTTATTACTCTCCATTTTCCAAATTTAATTCAAATTGCAAAAAAGTGCAAATGTAAATATTATCGGAATTAAATTCAAAAACTAAACGAACACAATTGTTCCGATACTTTGGAAGGCGTTGTTATTGAAGCGATACAGTTGTACAAATGGTGCTGTACCATGTGCAATCTATAAAATAGATGAGTAAAAAAAAGTCGCAAATAATGATGAAAACGTCATACACCTATTTAATCATTGTTTCACCCGCATATAATAGTAAAATGACGCTGATTCATATCGTAAAAAAATCGGGTCAATCATGACAAAACCATAAATCAAACATAATGTTCAGAAATGAATAATTAAAAAAAGAATGGAAGACTTTTGGAAAAGTCTATAATGCTAGGCCAAGAGATTCCTAATTTAGCTCCAGGAAGTCAATTACAATGACTTCAATTGTTATTGTGCTAATCTCATTTCTATGTCGAAGACAGCTTCAATAAACGTGTTAATCAAACTAGCTTGCTCAGCCGCTAGCAAGTAAGAACAGATTATCTTGCTTTTGCTGTCTGTATGTAATTTTTTGTCCTAACTTGCTCCAGGTTGCCGCTCAATTACCGCTATAATTTCAGCTCTTCACACATACTAAATTCCAGATGTAACTTACATCACCATCTGTTCCTCGTAGGAATAAACAGTGGCATAAGTTACACTCGGATATAGACAATGGTATTACGCCACTGCCCATTCATCAATAGTCCATGAAAATAATTCGGTTCGAAACAAAAAAGCTATGAAGATGTGTCCCATTAATTCAGACAAACTTGAAAT
>UPTC01001395.1:0-16482 GCA_900537255.1 Acanthocheilonema viteae
TAATAAATAATGTTAGTAATAATAAGCAAGTAATGATAGTGATGACAAGAAAAGAATTTTAAACAAAGTATGGAGCAATAAGCAAATATTTTTGAATTTCTATTTTAAGTGCCTTTTTGCTCGATATATTATGAATGACCGCTAATAAATCTCAAACATACAAATTTTAGAATGGACGTAGTTTTTAGAAATCATCCAAAGTATAAGAATTTTAATTTGATATTCAATGTGCTTATATTTGAGAAATTTTCTTAACTCTTTATTACTCACATTTTCTTATTTGTCGACCTTTACCCTTCACTCTATCATTTGTTCTTACTTCTTCTGCTATTATCCTTTATTATTTCTTTTCCTGTTTCAATCAAATTTTAACACTTTATTACGGTTAAAATTGAGGATAATTTAATTTTTGTGTTCGTTTATATTCCAATATTATTTGTATCAAATTTATGAAGGTTTGACTTATTTGACATGAAATAGAGAGAGAAGAGAGAGAGAAAGAAAGAAAGAGGGAGAGGGAGAGAGGGCAAGAGAACTGCTTATCACAGTGAAAGCATAAAAATATAATATTACTTTAAGCCAATGTTACTGTGGAGATTTCTTGGAGAAATCTTAAGTATAAGATGGCATGGAAATTTTCTAAACCTCCGCTCTTATCTTTTCAAGCATAAATCATTTCTTCTACTTTTTCTTCTCCTTCAAATATCATAATCAACTTCTTCGTCAATCAAAGATCATGATATAAGCCAAGAAATGGAGAAATGAATAAAAACTAATCCACTGATTGGAATTCTCTTTTTCGGATTATTGGTAGAAGTTTAAGAATGGAAAAATACTGACTTTAAAAGTTTCAAACGAAAAAAAAAATTAATTGACAGATAAAAAAGTGCCATGCCGGCTAAAAGTTAAAGCAAAAAATACCACAATAAGTCTTTGTTTTCCATCAGAAATTTTAAAATTCGAAATGCAAATTACTTCTACTAAGGAATTATTTTTCAGATTTTGATATTTTTCTTTTTCATAAAATTTTATCATGATAAAACATGTCATGCATGAAACTGTCGATTATTATTATTTTTCAGATTGGACCATACATTAGACTTTTTATAAAATTTACGAAAATTTAAAATTATTGAACATAATTCAGTAGCTATCAAATAGTCGCTGAATAAATAATGGGAAAGCAATATCGTATGTGCATTTAAAGTTGCATCATAACAGAATTTTACATAGAATTCAGACTACCTATATTTCACTCTCAAGGATGGAAACCTTCTGACACTTTTTTCATTAATTAACAGATCTAATGAAACATTTCAATGAAGGAAACAGTTTTTTAATATTAAAAATGATGTACAAACAAGTCATGAAGGAATTCTATACAAATTAAGCATCTGGTTATCTAGCTATAAAGAACAAATCACAGCAAAAGTATCTGAAATTATAAATTTCCTCACCGAATTGAAAATTTTTTTTTTTTAAAAATTAGGAAAAATGACTAAAATCTACCCACTCTACCCATCCAAGATTTTCCTTTCTGCAGGAAATAACTGTAAACAGCGCACAGAAATATAAAAAAGATGAATGCCATAAAATATAAATCAACAGGTACAAGATTCCGGTTGAAATTTACAATTTAAAAAAGTAAAGTTCAATCAACTATCAATATGCACCGAGATGGATTCCGGCTCAATCAATTACTTCAAATGAACTCTCTATACCAATAACTAAAAGATAAAAGTATTTGACATTAGAAAAACCACTGGAAATGCAAATGAATTTAAAAGACAAGCATGAGTCACTAATTTTGATATTCTTGAAAAAACGGATAGATACCTTCCAGTTTTGTTTTGAAACTTTAGATATATAAAATCGCAAAGGTTTCATAAGTCCGCATTTCTTGTTCCTCGGAGCTCAGCTATCTTTCCATCCAATCGAATAACAATCAGATGAAGCCATAAACAAGTTAAAGTTCTCTTTGTTTTTACTGAACTTTCACAGCAATATAAGCTAAACATATAAACAACTTAGACCCTCATACATGAAAACAAGCAACTTGAAACTGGATCCAGATTAACACGTATAATAGAAAGACATCATTATAGAAGGAAGAGATACAAATTAAATTGAATGTTTCTTCTAGGAAGTTCATGAAACTATGCAACCACTTCGACTGCTTGGGTCACGTTCCGTTTCGTAAACCTTTTCTTCTTGTACGGCTGGCAACGATTTGTGGCTTTTCTTCACTTTCGAGAAGTCTGGCATTTTTGCTTTTGATATATCAAATGCTTTATAAACAGCCGGTGTCCACAACTAAAAGAAGAAACATCACAAACGGATGCAAATATAATATAATTAGAGCTCTACTCCCTTATTAAATTATAAAATTCAATGAAACTGGACTATAACTATCAATTACCGGGCTCATGTTCGGCATCATAAATGGCTCTGCTTCAACCAAGCCAAAAGTAGCCTTTCTTTCCGGTTCTGGACATATATCTGGTACTTTCTGGTGATAGATAAAACCATTTTCACGTTCAGCTTTTTCCATATGTCGCTCAAGTAATGGTCGAATACGCCGAAAAAATAGATGGGAGTCAGGTTTTGCAGTGATACCTAAAAAAAGCAATGTTTTCTAAAAATCTCTAAAAAAGAACTCACAGAAACACGCTAAAAAAATTTTTCTGTTCAATGTCTATCTGTACTTAATGTTATAAGTTGCCAGATTTTTTTCCTTTTTCAATAGCGAATAAAAGAAATTTGTCTAACCCGGTCCACTAGCTTTACGGTACTTTTCAGCAAAGTCGACAGCAACATCGAAACATGAAATTCCTTCTCTGCATGCTCTTACTGCATCGCCACATTTATCTTGGGATAATAGATTTTCACCCAAAAAAGCATAAGCATGTGCTGTATATATTTGCGATTTCAATTGAAGATAATAGCGCCATTTTCCAAACAATGATTGATCTAATTTTCCAAGATTTTCATCTAAATAGTGCCAAATTTCATTGTTATTTTTCGATTGTATAAATACAAACAGTGCTCATCGAATTAAAGGATAATTCGGATTGAATGCTAAACAAAATATAATGCTTGTTTTTAATTTCAAACCTGTAAAATGTCAGAATAAACAACACTTGCTTTTAGATGGGTTAAATATGAAGATGAACAAAGTGTATTCATCGTTGATATAAAGATTACTAGATAAATTAATACAATTAAACAAAAAATTAACCAACTGAAGTATTAAAAAGAAAACGTTTGCAAGCCTTCTTAACACTGACCTGCTTGCATAAACAAATGACTGGTCTCATAAGCCAGTGCTGTAATTAGACCGGCATTATGTTTCAGTTCGATAGCACGTGCTACAGTAATTTCTTGTGCTTCAGCTGTGAACTGATGGATGTAAGCAGTAAGTACTGCTGGGTCAAAATCTGAACCCGGAAATGAAGTTAATCCAGAAACTCTACCTAAAATTAAATGATTAACATATTAGGTTAGTTAAACGATTCTAAGTACCGGTCAATGTGAAATGAAGTGAATTAGCATCAGCTAATATAATTCCCTGCTTCTTAAGAGGGAATAAAGTTCCGCAGAACTTTTCTAAAGATACCAGCATTTCCGCGTACAAATATTAATATTCCAGCAGCGCGTCGCAAACAAGTATGTGCTTTTTTAGCATCACTTTCAAATACTTCATCTTTTGCCGCAATCCATGCCGCATGTTTCGATAACCATAAAGCCATATTCACGCACATATTTAATACCTCATACCAACTATCACTAATTTCACTGAAATTATCATATGATAAACAACTATCTATTTAGAAGTAACAGCTCTGCGATCAAATAAAGAAAGTGAATTTTATTATAACAAATGCTGATCAAGAATTATATGCCTACGTTGCTGCTATGCCGAGCATCGAATTGCTCCACCGAAATCGAAGAAGTGTGGAAAGTTTGCTAGTTTTCATATCGGTAATTTTATCATGATCAACAGCAAACACAAAACCACTAAACAATGATAGATACTGCTTGAAGTCGTCGTCCAACATATCTATATCATTACTAGCATTCTTGAAATGTTCCAATAAATGATTACGCCTTAAGCGAAGCTCACTAAAATGAACACATATATCTCTGAATTGTAATGCATTTTTACAACGGAGATAGTATTTAAATAGCAGTTAATAAGAAATTTAATATATTATTGTTTTATTTTACAGCGCTGAGCTATCGCAGCAAAAGTTTAACTGTAAGCTAAAATATAACTACCTCTAATGTGCTTAAAACATCATCAAGCTTTCTCATGACCACAAAAATTTAACCGATAACATGTAGTGCACAATGCTCACATATCAAAATATATCATTTTAAATGTCACAAAGATGAGAAAGTAGATTATTTTAAATGTGATTATTTTAATAAAGTTGATTATTGTAATAAAGTAGATTATTTTAATCACAAAAATGAGAATGTAGATTTCAAAGATAAGTAAAAATCGCAAACATACTTGCAAATTTTCGATGTCTGTGAAGTGGTAAGGATAGATTTGAGTTGGAAATCTACATGTTCTGTTGCTTTGATTGGATTTCGATGGAACCAATGTGCCATTTCAGATCTGTTTCATTAACAAATCATTTCTTTTTTTCGCAATTAAACAAGCTACAAAATAAAATACTTAGTGCTGACCTGTTAAAAGTAATTAATAAAAGAAATATGTATAACAATCAGTTGTCTTTTCATCGAAACTTGAATTTTAATAATAAAACTAAGCAATCATACCATCGAAAAGGTTAATTGGGGAAATTCATGGAATAGATATTACACGAATTTATCTCTAAATCGGCACAAGTCTTTATCTGCTGATATTTTAAATGTTCAGGACGAAATTAATTTAAAATTTCTGGCAACGAATTGGAGAGAAATATTACTGGGATCGGATCGAAGAGGACACTATCAGACTAATGACATAAAACAAAAGGATAACAATGTAAGAAATGTCAAATAATACCGCCCAAAGAGAATTTAAGAAAAAAATTAAATTAAGCAAAGAGTGGATTTTATGCACTGTATTGCATTAAATATTTCAGCAATTCGAGTAATAACAATTATAATCAAAAAGAATTCGAATCCATCTTATCATTCTCTGTCCTCTCTTCTAGCATAACATAACTTTTTATCCTCAGTTACCTCAAATACTGTACAATGTCATTATCTATAACCCTTTTCAGCTTCTACGCATAACGCGTTATTCCAAAACAATCATGCAATCCATGCTCTCTTCCAAATCCCACTGTTTTTTATTCCTCATCTTTCGTCTCACACTTTTCCAATCTCTCTTTGTCTCATTATATCGTCCAACACACTCATACTTATCGTAAGCGTATTTTCACTTTGGGAACCATGCTACTTACAGTAGCTTTCTATTTTGAATGTTTTGCTGTGCAAGGGGGAGGGTTACGGATATGAATTGGATTGTCAAAAAAAATAAAAATTAACCAGATTGACTGCCACATCGTAACCCGGAAATTCAGCATAGCCTGAATTGAAAGCCGTTAATTACTTTAATTTTTCTATAATCGTAATTATGTAAGCTGTACAATGTATCAGAAGATAATTAATGTGGCTAATAAATAAACCTTTTTACCGAACCACAATAGATCTGGTGAATAAACTTTACCGAAAGTTCTTTCCCAAATTTAGATATTATTCTTTACAATAATTATTGAACAGTACTTCTTGCTTCCATAACTTTCAATCGTCTGCTTGTTAAATTTTGTCATTTTAACGATTACATTACCAATTAATGCATTCTTTTAATCTAATTCAGTCCAATGGAATCGGCATGATAAAAAGAGTTCCTTTTTTCATTTCTTTCTCAGTCCGGAGAAAAGTCTCTCCCATTATTTTTTTATTCAATGCAAAATTTCTTCCTTTTTCTAAAGATCACTTATTTTTTTTAAATCGTACTTTTTCATCCTTTTTTCCTGTGATTAAACGAAAAATTTCATTTTCATCCTTTTTTTACTTGTGGAAAAATCTGTCCTATTTCTTTACAGTGTTAAAGCTGCGAGTTCGTTATGAAGAAATCATGCAAAGTTTAAATTTAATCGTATTTAAGTTTCAAGTTAAAATTTAAAATATATTTGAGATAATTCTTTGGTACTTTAAATAAATGATTATATGATGTTGTTCTATTTCATTTGCAGAACTATTGTGAGAACAGTTGTTTTAAATGAAACATAAAGTAATAAAAGTTGGAATGGACCCGCATTAAACTTGATTTATCCATTAATTTGGAATTCACTTTTTGGATTAAAAAATTACAAACATTTGAAAGAAAGATACTATCATCGTTTCCTAACTAATTAATATGCAATCTGATCCAATAACTCTTGGGTTTCATGATAAATTTATGCATATGGGCTAAAATTAGCAAAAAACAAGAAAATTAAGACAACGAAATTTCGAATATAAATCTCTAATTATAACTGTATTGGATTATTTCAAATTTTATTTTTGTTTAGCAAGTGGTTGCATCATAAATATCGGATATATTTTTACTACTCGGCAAAGGTCGATATCTAAAACATCTCGGAATTTGGCTGGAATATTTGTTGCCTTTTCTATGATTTTTGTAAAATAAACATTAAATTAAACATTAATTTTACTAGGTTATTGAAGTTTTCTTCCAGATGCTTTAATCTAGTAGTTTTCGGATTGACAACTTTGTTTTTACCTACAGAAAATCCATTCAGATAATCAATTTAGAAAATTTAATCGTTTGTGCAGAAATTCTTCTTTGCCAGAATCCAATTTGCCAATTAAAATCCAAAAAATATAAAAATATTTCAATACTGATTATATTGTTAATTAGATAACTGGGCAAACCGTGCGGACCACAAAATATCTAAATATAAAAAACTTTTTTTTCAGCTAACCAAAATTGTACATACTGTGGATAATCGGAAGAGAAAGAGGAGAAAGAGAAGAGAGAGGAGGAGAAAAAAGAAAAAAGCTATTGGAAATTTGTAAAACGAAAAATTAAAGATAATGAGTGCAACATTTACTACAGTGTCATTGCTACTCGAATTTGTCATTTCATTCGTCATTATCACGTACATTACGCTACAGCTTTTGCCAGTCATAACATATACTTTGCCAATATGTTTCTGTTGCTGTAAAGTAAAATTTTTTTTGTTGTTGATTTTTTTCATTTGATTTAATTTAAATCTCTAACTAATAGATCTTGATTTGATGACAAATTTCAGACTAATAAAGTTTGAATGATAATGAAAATATCATAAATGAAAAAGTTCTATTAGTCATATAATTTGCATCTTATTGCTAACTAAAAATTATTAACTATTACATTCTCATAATTTTTTTAATGGTTTTAAAGAACTCAAAATGTTGAAATTTTTAACCGATATCATTCATAAGTTTATTCAAAACTATGATTGGATGAATATTTGAGAAGAGAAAGAAGAAGAAGAAGAAGAAGAGAAAGAAATCAATTTCAGAAGATTATGGTGAAGAAAAGGACACGAATGAAACGATGCTAAAAAGTTGGTAAATTATTGAAATCGTGAAAGAGCAAGTGGCATCATTTAAATTTATTTTTATTAAAAATGCACATTACAGCAAAGCCTCCTCCTAAAAAAGGCGCTTTTTCGCCTGTCCATCTACCACAACGGCCAATTCAAGGAGGTTTAGCCGGTACGCATGACCCAAATTATCAAGTAATGCTTTTTTTATTTCTTATCTTAATGGTTAGCTAAATTGTCAAATTGCAATTTAATTTTAAGCAAATGGTAAAACCAAAAACTAAGGCTTATTATAAACTTTTTCCTTTTCTAAATTTCATAAAAAAAGAAATTCTTTTATTTTTTCTGTTGAATAGATGAAATTCTATTAGGAATGGGAATGAAAAAATAGAAAAAACTCATCTCTATTAATTGTATTCTCGTTCCTATTTTAAATTTATTACTTCAATAATTTTAGATAATGATCAATAGTGAATTACCTAATGCCTTCTTTACTTGTTAGCAAAATAAGGATATTTAATTTTGTTAGAATCATTCAAAAAATTGCATCCCAATTCCTTTTTTTTTACTTTTTATAAATCGCAGTTTAATTCATGAAGAAAAAATTTTCTTTTCCTCTTTAAAAAGAAAATAAAAATTATCCAGACCTTAGCTGGTATCGGTGCTGATATATTTGGTGGTGATAAGCAAGTAGGCGGTGCTGGTGGTGCAAGCCCAGCAATGTTACCGAAAGCACCGACACAAGGCGGAATAGTCGGTACTCACGATCCGAACTATCAGGTAATCAAAAGTTTCCAATCCAATGATTTGTTAGGGAAAATAAATGATTCTATCGAATGTTAAAAATTTCGAAATAAACATTTCACAAAATTAGACCTTAGCCGGTATTGCTGGAGATATATTTGGAGCGGATAAGGCAGGCGATGGTGGAAACTTGAAGAAACCAACAGATCAAGGTGGTGTAGCTGGTACATTCGATCCAAATTATCAAGTAATGTACATTATCTTTAAAAGAGAAAAAAACACGAAATTTCCAAAAATTTATACTAATTTCGAAAAAACTTGAAATTTTAAACATCCTTTACCTTGCTAATAGAAATTCTTTTCAGACATTAGCTGCTATTGGTGGTGATATTTTTGGTGCAGATAAGAAAGGTGAAGCATATACACCTATTCGTGCTCCTAGTGCACCGCAAGGAAAGGTATGCAAAAAAAGATTCGTAAAATTTTAATTGAATAATTGAACTAATTGGTAAATTATTAATCACCTTTGATTCTAATGGATGGAGTTTGAAAGGAATTGTGATAGTTTTTTTCTTATTATTTAATAAATATTTGAAAATAATAAAATGAAATATGAAGAAAAAAGTGAAATTGGATGAATAAGATGAGAGGGAAAATAAATTTCAATTAAAAAAATTTTCTTTATTATTTTTGGAAATGACCAAATTAAAGCTATATACTAATGGTTTGAATGAACTTATAAGTGTAAATTATATATAGGCTGGAACATTTGATCCAAATTATCAAACATTAGCTGCTATAAATCAAGATATCTTCGGTGCTGATAAAAAAGTTAATGGAAAAGCAAATATTCAAGAACCCGAACAGAAAGATAAAAAAGTAAATACCTATTTACCATTATTATTATCATCAAGTCAAATCATCAATAAGATACAATAAACATCAAATAACTGATATCGGTCTTATTGTCTGATAAAAAATATCATATTATTAAATAGAATAAAATGCTAGAACCATATTTTTTTTATCCACTAGAAATATTACATAACAGATTAGTTTAACACATAACATTTATCATCTATCCGTTGAGAAGACTGTCTGAAACAATTTAAGATACTGTAACAGTTCATGCTGTACTCTGTCCATTGGATAATAATAACGAATATTTTTATATTGATATTTCTGAAGTTTACATAAGTTGAAAATATTGTACGATGAAATAGAATGGAATGCTTCAGTAATTCATGTATTGCTGAAAACAATCTGTTCCATTTATATATCAGAAACAAGAGAATTATAATAATTGGTTTTAAAATTATAATAATTGGTCATAAATCAATTTATATTATAGGCTGCAACATTTGATCCGAATTATCAAACGTTAGCAGGTATAAATCAAGATATCTTTGGCGCTGATAAGAAGAGGTGGTGATAAGTAAAGGTAATTGATAATGCTATGATAGATGATAGGAATTTAGAATGTTCCCAATCATTAGAATGCTTTTTTCTTCCTCTCCAAACAAAGCGTTAATTTGATTTGTTTTAATATAAAACAACACGAAGTGAAAAATTTGATGCATGATAGAATTAAATTTGATGGGATTATTGTTCGAAAATGATATTATTATGCAGTTTCATGCAGTTTCTCGACATGTCAAATATGGTAATCTAAAAATCTAAAATTGATTAATTGAATTAATCTTGCATTATCAATGCAGTTGTAAAACTTACATGCATTATTCGTGCATCATTTAAAATCTTCTCAGTTATAGTTTACAAATATATCATTGGTGCCTAATTACCTCACCAAAATTTGAGCCGAAGCAAGATTTAATCGAAATTTTTGAAATATTTAAATACTTGGACGTAATCCTTGAAATATCCAAATATATCGCTTAATTAATTGATTTGCACTTAATTCATTCGAAATTGGTTTTTTTCAAAAGCAAATATATGAAATATTTGAAAGTGTTTGAATACATAAAATATTTATGACGAGTGTGGAGATCAGTTGTGCAACAATTCATTACAACCTTTGTCACCTTTGCACCCTACCAGTCCACTGAACGGGATTATTCTAATTAGCAATGTCAGATCAAACACTTCCTATGTTTCTTCACCCGGGACTTCTGCACTTTTTCCTTGAAACAATTTGCAAAACCATTCAACATCTTTACCTTTTTCTCGGTATGTACGGATCGATGAGAGAAGTACGCTTGTTCTTTTCTTTGGTATTCATTTATGAAATTTAGCAGTAACTACAACAATACAAACTTCTAACAAACAAAATCACAGGTCCTTGAATAGTTGAAATCTAACTTTGGAAATTTAAGATTAAAACGTTAGATTCATTAAAACTGCTATTGTCTTCATGAGTTTTCATGCCAATTTCATTGTGGGCTATTGAATAAAGTGAAGAAACAGCAAAATTTGATTTGAGAACATATCGGTGTTTCAAGCAAAAAATCCCATGAGCATAACAAATTTACGCAAAAATGAACATTTAAATGCTTCAACAGCTAAGCTTATCTAAACAGTAAATTAAATTTGTACGTCTGCTATTGAGCAAGAACTGGATATTGTTCGTGAATACTCGTTATTATTCATCAAAATATCAAACGGCATTATAATATACGTTCATCTAATGATGAAATCATAAATATATTACACAGAAGTTGTGCACGAGAAAATGCTAGAGATATTTTGAAATATTTCGGAGATTTTCCAAAAGAATGCAGAGCCCTCAAAGAATACTGTAATATCAGAAAAAATCACAGATATTCCAGCATTTAAAATTAATCAATAATAGATTCACACTCATTTCCTCATTATAAACTGAAAAAATTTTCCTGTGGCAATTGTAATTGCATAAAATTTGAAAAAAAAAATTGAATCAGATATCATTCCCCACCTCTCTACAAATATTGGTTCCAATTTTGCTGAACTTATTAAATTTGAAATTTTTTAAAAGAATTTCTTATTGTCAATACTACCACTCAACTACGAAGATCTTGATGGCATTAAATAGTGAAGTAACGGTTTCATATTATGTTACTGACAACAGTACAGTACATCAGCTGGTGAATTATTGTAGATCGATCGACATGTTCGCAAAACTAAAGAAGTATTTTGATAATTTATATATTTTCACGAATGGGAAAGAAAAGATATCAAACAATAAAAAACCATTCAAATCTTTTTTTAGCAAATAGCGATTAGTGTGCATAATCCAAATAACTTTAAAAAAATACAAGGAAAACTTAAAAAATTTTAGCGAGATCTATGAAAATGGCTAAATCACAAAATTTCGGTTCCCCAGCTAAACAGCAGGAACAAATTAAACAGATCATCAAAATCCGAAACTTAGCAGCAAGATAGATTCTTCTTTTGAAATTTGCACACTTTCAAAATCTTTGGTTTAGTGTAATTCACTCACAAGAATTCCAACACGATTTAATCTTAACTGACAAAAAGAAATCCTAACACGTCACAGTTTGAAGTTTTAAGCAGTCAGTAGGAACACTAATTATTTTTCTGCTTCCTTGCATGTTCTCTTTCTTCTTTGGTACTAAAAAATGCTTTCCTGTCTGCTGGTTCAATATTGTTCTCCACTGCAAACTGCACCAATGGACGTTTCATCGCATAGGCATCCTCACCATCAGCATAATATTTTGGTTCCACATCAGAAATTTCAAATTTCAATGTGTTCTACAAAAAAATTTCATCAATCAAACAGTTATTCTTCTTTCTGCTTACCGAAATTAAATGTATTTTGCTTTTTTTAACAATAGTTCCTGTGCTAAGTATTTTTATATTTTCCCCAATCTCTTTTTTCTTATAATATATAAGAGAAAAAATTCATTATCCAAGAACATACTATCTCAAATGTGGGATAAGGATATTATAACATCACTCGTTATAAAATAGTAATCAACCGTTGAAATAATTTTCAATTATTACTTCGAAATTTCGGAATTTAAGAGTGATTTTCACGTATTTTGATATTTAATGTCATAAAGAGTTTTTACATTTTATTTTCTAGAAACTTAAATTGTTGGGTATTAAAAAACGAAGACTGTCGAAATAACAAACCTGATAAAGATTCAATGCAGCTCTGTTTGAAACACGTACGTGGAGCGACACGTAGCGAGCATTGAATGTTTCAATCATTGCACGAGCCGTCTGATCCATTAACTTTTGGGCAAGACCAAGACGGCGGTATGAACGCTTGACTGCCAATGAGGTGATATGACCATGAGGCTCATCATCTGCTTCTTCTTCCATTTTTGCCAATACATAGCCAACAATATTACCCTTCAATAAACTGAATGATTTCAGAAACATGCAATAATCAAATGAAATATAACTAAAAATTACCAAGCAATTATAACATATCATAGTCTGGTCTTGCAATAGAAGTGAAAATCAACAATCGCATGAGAATAAAGATTTCATAACAAATCTTTGAAGAATTTCAAGATTTCAAGCAAAAATTTTGTAGATATTTATCTTTCATCTCTTTACTGATAAAAATGGCATACATTTCAGCTTTTGCAGCACAATACTGCTTTACAGTCTACATCACTAAAAAATCTTTTTCAAACACCAAGTATCAATTTACAAAACTAAATATAATTAAACTAGCAGTTGTACCAAAACCTGACAAATTCAACAAATAATATGGAAAAAAATCGAAACCATTTGTTGTGAAATATAGAAATTCATATTTTTTTTCCATCAGAACTCTATTTAGCAATGTACAATGCTTGCCGTCGAAGGAATACTTTAGGAATGATAACACTAAATTCTTCATACGTTAACATATCAAACAAGTTACGATCTCCACAATCCATTTTTATCGACCGCCCGCTATGGGTAACCATTATGATCATTTCAATTACCTTATCATCTTCAGCAACATATGACAACTGTGGCCATGATAAGGCGTGATAAAAGTAATACTTCATTTGGTAATTTTCTGGTAAGCATAGCAAATTGCAATGCTGCGTATTTAATAAATCATCCGCTTTCGCTACTCGAAGATTCATTTTTTCATCGATTCTAAAATTAGCAATATCAAACTATTCAAAACTTGAAATTGAACCGGTTATATGAACTTTATTAAAGCTACATCACCCATACCTCTTGTACCTATTCACCTGTGCTCACTCCACATCACCAGTTATCCTCCACTCCCGAATCAACCGGGAATGCGTCACACAAACCCACCACTACTCTGACTCACTATTTCACGGCTCAAATGCAAACAACTGATTCCCACCAAAGTTTCAATTTGAATTTGAGTAAAAACGTTTTGACATGTGTATGGAATAAATTTTATATAAATGGCCAGGCTTAAATTAAATGAATTTTCGCTTTAAATTTCTATCATTCTTATTAAAATGAAGGGGGAGGAATGGAATAATTTGTATTGATGAGAAATCGAACGTTATTTAAAGATGATAAATCTGACCTAATTAAATCATATCTTCAATTGAGGAGTAAAATATGAAACGAATAACTTTTGCTAACATTTATGTGATCTTCGCTAAACTTTTAAAAGTAAGTAAAGATACTGAACAAAAAAGTTGCCAACAAAATTGCAATTCTTCAAAATAAAGGAAGGAAATTTTTATCTAACACAAGTTTAAATTTTTATACTCAATTTAATGCCAATGATTTTGTGAATTTATTAAGTTTCGTACTTGCTGATTTTTTATTAAATATTTTGACATACTTTGAATATTTTTTGCTGAAAAATTTGAAAACTTGTTATTGCCAATTTTTGTACATAAAAGTTCATGGGGGACCATGTATGTACGGTAAACAAGGAAACCAATATGAATTATTTACGAGTGAAAAAGACCTACCATCGAAATTCAGGGCGCAAATATACGCTTAATTAAGTGAAATATTTCGTCTTATTTCTAAATTATTTCTTTGAATTAACTAATCTAAAATTTGTTTAAAAACATTTGTCTTTTTTAAATCATTTATTACTCTCATCGATTACTGGCTTATTTATTTAAAGTTTGAAATTTGAAATCCAACTTTGCAATCATCAGTGTCTTTTCCATATCTTTAAACTCCTAATGTAGACTAAAAATTTACAACTGGCCTCAAAAATTATTTAAATGCAATTGCTCTTTCCATGTTGAAAATTTCAAATTGAATCTAAATTCAATTCCATTCCATTTCTTGAATTTTCTCCATTTATTGCAAGTTGAAAACTTAAAATTGAGCGAAACAACTAGTTGAGTTTAATTTTTCTGATAAATTTATATACCTATTACATTCACAACAATTTATTTGCTGCTTTTAGACACATGTTTTTTAGAGTTTTCTTCAATTCAATTTTAGCTAATACTTTATTTTCGTTCGAGAGACTAAAATGAAATGAAACCATTTGATTACTTCTTTTCTAAAATCACTGAAAAAAATGTAAAAATATCAAATTCGAATGACG
This sequence comes from Acanthocheilonema viteae, assembly GCA_900537255.1. NCBI lineage: Eukaryota > Metazoa > Nematoda > Chromadorea > Rhabditida > Onchocercidae > Acanthocheilonema > Acanthocheilonema viteae. Next base: position 14,764 of record UPTC01001395.1, read on the forward strand.
ACAAGAATAAAGGGAAGAGAATTCAATTTGTTACAATTACGCATTTAATTGGTTGTCGCTCTTCTTAAACAACCAATTTACGAATGACAGCAATGATGACAAATGAAATTAAATGACAGCTGCCTTTAGCATCAAAATGAGTCGTTGTTTCCCTTAGCGACATTCCTTTAGACACGAAGAAAATTTGATGTATTTTAAAGCACGCAATAAGAAGTAAAATTATTTTCAACCATTCTTGCCCTTGTCTTTCTCGTAATCACTATCATTATCACCATCGTTACTGTCTTCCTCCGCTTTATTCATTATTCATAATTATTTCCTGTTAAAATTCAATATGGTGATAATACAGGAACATGAATGTAAATTTAAATTTAGATCATTTTTTGCTTTTTCATTTGATGTAAATTTTATCCTCTTCTCTAATTTTTCCTCTTCTTCCCTTCTTATTCGTTAGTCAGAAAGGATCGATTGCAAATCATTTTTATAGTTCATTAAATAGATTTTTCTTAAACAACCAATTTACAGTAATGATGACAAATGAAATTAAATGACAACTGCCTTTGGCATCAGAATGAAACTTTCGATTTCATTAATTTTCACCGAAAATGAAATTTATTACGATTAAACTAAGAGTTATTACGTGTCATTTTTATCAATGTATAATTTTCTATCAGTGTTTTTCAATGTAAAACTGTCGCTTACAATTTGTTACAATTACGCATTTAATTGGTTGTCGACCTTATATCAATTATTCGATTAACGGTATTATGTTATTAATTAAATTAACGCAGTGTTTCATCAAATACCCATCGTTTTTTCTGTGTTTCCCTTCCATTACAATTTGTTCTCGTTCGATAATTTTTTGAAACTTACAAAAATGCGTCGTTACACGGTTTGCAACACCAATGTTTTTAGATTGACGCATACTTTTCATTTCTATACAATGCTTATTCCACACGTTATCACCGATCTTTTGTTCCTTTTTATGATCATACTGATCGGAGCTGACGAAACAATCAGACAAAGATGTCGTCAATTACTGGCTTGTGCAGTGAACAAAAACTGTCTTAACGTTGGCTTTTTCTTCTCACTTACAGTTGTTTCAAATTAAAAAAAAGACAGGATGTAAAAGTAAGAGACGAGGACAGATCCGACGACGGCTAATAACATTTTTTGTGCCGTGATTTGCGAGAAAAGCTACCAATCAAACAGATTTTCTTCCCCAGCGAACAATGATAATGATAATAATAATTCATTACAATAAGTAATTTATGATTATTCATTGTTTGCTATTATTATTATCGGCATCGTTATCATTATTATCAATTATTACTTTTAATAATATGAAAAAGAAAAAAGAGTAGATATTAAGATAAAGATAATTCAGCATTTTCCCAAATATTCTTTTGAAAATTGAATAATCAATAATGAATAAATATTTTCTAACAGATACCATACATTACTAGCCGATTCAATGGTTCGATAATTAGAAAAGAAATGTATAATGATTTGGACGAGGGCATCGACTACGGTTGTATACTTGCAGCTGAATGTTCAGATGAATGCAACAAATGTCCACTTTGTAGGACAAGTAAGGAACAACTGATCGATGTATTGTCCGGCACTGAACGATCTTCTGGAAGTTAGTACCACATCCGGCACTTATTAGACATTTTAACAAATACATTGATCAGTTTGTTGATTTATTGCAAACTTGAA
>UPTC01001396.1:0-12998 GCA_900537255.1 Acanthocheilonema viteae
AGAAAAGTAAAGCTTGTCACCAATTTTCGACATTTTAGATTACCGAAAAAGCTTGATTCGGACAGGAAAATTAGCATTGTACAGTTTGCACATTCAACGCGTGTACTTTTTATCAAACTTCTCGCAGTAGTGAAATGGGTAAAATCGTCGAAGAAATTTGAATCATGTGCTGTAAGTATTGATTTATTAATTGACGCATATAACATGTAAATATTCCTTGTGGATTTTTTTTGAAATTATTCGTGTTTTCTAGTCGATTTGTTATTTCCTGGATCAACAGTCACAGTATTTTGTGGATACAGCTGATCGTTTGGTGCAGTTAGCACGAGAGGAGCTTGTCTTTGCGAGGTTGATCTATTTTGGAGAGAAATTTAAAAACTATGATATTACCAAATTTAAATGCAGGCGGGATAATATTTGTTTGGAATGTTTTATTTTCACGATATTTCTGGCTACCCGATGTAATATTTCTTCAAAATTCATTTACGTTAAGAGTTTGAAAAATATGAACATGTAAAGAAATGGTGTTTTAGTATGAAATGGAAACAGGACTATGAAAATAAAATTTCCTCGTACATTTAATAGCTACTGCATGTGTTGATGATTCTTTTTATTCAGGTTACCAACCTTTCAAGTGGCTTTAGCCGTTGATGTTCTCACAGTTGGGACATTTCCACGACTTCCGTTGTGTATAAAGGTAATTTGTTGCAGGTACATTTAGGAGCTCTTCAGAGCATAGTGATTTTTATTTTTTGCAGAAAATAGAGAATATATTTTGTTGAAATCAGTATTTGATCAAGTTTAATTTGATTCTTGATTTGTTACTTTAAATAACTAAGAAATATAATTTTTCCAAGTTCTTTAGAATTTAGAATATCTTTCTTAGAAACGTGTGTTAAATCTACTTTAGAATCGTTTTATCCCCGATCCACCGATAACATCACGAGAAGAAGCATGCGTTTTAGCTCGACTCAATCAGGTTATACAGTATCATCTTTCGAGTTATGCAACGAAACTGTCACCTCGTATATCAAAAACTGTGATTAGAAATGGAATGGTAAATTTCTAGATCTGAATTTGAATTTTAAAAACTAGAGAAATTCCAAGAGTCGCAGCATAAAATATATGAGATGGTTTTATGAGTCAAAATTGTCTGCATAGTTATAATAAGCAGTATAACATTTTTTAAAACAAAAAGATCATGGGAGATTTTATAGGTAACAATGACTGTTAATGGCGAATTTGAAGTGTCACTGACCTTGTTGGGTGAGCGGCCGGCTACGAAATGGACTTTGCTGAACATCAGAATATTAGTTGAGGATTACGAAATCGGTTTTGGAACTAAACTGGTTCATCCATTACAAGTCAATATGCTTCATAATGTTTTGCAGTTGAGGATGGATAAAAGCTTGGAGGTTAATGCTGTTGCAAGTTTGAAGGGCTTAATTTAGTATTTCCATTGTTATTCGTTTTCAGTGCGCAACTTATGAGCTATTTTTTGATTTTATTACGATAATCTTACTTTAGAAATGTAAATTAATTTGTGTGCAATAATTGTATGGTGGCTAATGACTCTGAAGAAAAATCCCTTTGCCAGAAAGATCTCATTGGACCAATCAATTTGTATAGCAAAATTAAAAATATCATTAGCTTAAAGGCATGAGAATTTGTGATTGTATCTCCATTCTATTCAGTTGTAGTAACTCATTGACTTTGTCTGTGCATCATATAGATTAAAATTTTTTCCAGCCACTTGAGGAAGTGTATAATTTACTGCATTCATTTGCACAAATGTTGCAATTGGATGTGTTGTTTTGTCAAGCAACTCAAGTGTTCAGTGGTGATATGTGTCAGTATGCAGTTATTGAACGGTATGATCGAAATATTGGAGTTCTTACACTGGCTTATTGGTTAAAGAGAACACACAATAGGTACCTATGTTTTCGAATTTGCAGTATGACGGATTTGCTGTATCTCTTTTAGTAGTGATGGAGTCATGAAGAGCAGTTTATTTGTTTACCACTGCTCTGTTTATTATTCGATACTACGGTTATTGAGTTTAGATAACTCTTCATTTTATTGAATAGTTTTTACAGTTAATTGCAACTTTCTCCCAAAGTTTTTAGATACATTTCTCAATACAAGATTAAAATATTCATCGACAAGGAAAATGAAAATAATGGTTTACGTGTACGGCATTTTCCGGTGGGAAAGGGTTTGCCCTACATAGATGATCGCAGTGGGTAAGTTCAAATAGTTTCTCTATAATTCACCACTAATTTCAGTCAACAACTTATATAATCAAGAATTTGATAGTTTTTTACACATTTATGAAATTTACTTACTTGTATTAGTTGAGTGGCTGGTTATACTTTTGATCTCAATCCCACACAAAAATGAATAATAATGAATTTTTTAGGAGATTATCAATTAATCGTTTGTTGTCGGAAACAGTTAGTGTCCGTTGCCGTGAGCGACTTTTACGTATCCGGGAGAGGCTTGGTTTACTGAAACCACCAGTTATTGTGTCACTTACGGGCAGAGCTGCTCCCACGCTTACTTATCCATTGCTAGGGGCTCAGTCACATGCTGATGAAATGCTGGTTGTGTCAATTAACGATTTTTCTGGAAATGTGATCGCAATTGTACGAGCATTAGGTAAACTTTTGAGTGTTCGAAAAAGTATTTTTTGATGTTAATTGAATATAAACATTTAAATAAATAAAAGAAATTTATAACTTTTTATTTTTGGATTTTGTCCAAATTTTAGGATCGTGTCCAGAACTTCGAGAATTGGAAATGCTTGTCGACGATCGCATAACTTTGCAAACAATAACAGATAAGATGGATAGGCTAAGGTATTTTACATCATTTATTACTTATTAGTCGCAGGTTTAAGATTTCAGAATTTATTTACTTATTTACTAAAGCGTGTCGGACGTTTTTACAGGATTTTATTAATGTTGGAACGGTATCGTAAAGCGGTCGCACCTCTCCCGGTTCGGATTGTTCCAGAGAACGTGTTTTGTACTCGACTGTCAAGTTTGCCAGAGTTACCGCCTGATCGGATATGCCTACAGTTTATCAAGGAAGAAATGTATTATCTCGTAAGTCTTTTTCGCTTCCAGATTTAATATGCGGACTTATAACTCGCATACTTGCTACCTTGTTATCAAGGGAATATTTCGCAGAATTAAATTATAGGAAGTTGTTTGTTTGGCGTTTTACTTGTATTTTTAAAATAAAAGATTACTAATCTTTTGAGTCATTTGTTATCTCTTGGCTGCACATAAAGGCATATCTATGAACATTATGAAAAAGATTCATAAGTGCTAAAAAGCATATATACTAATACGTTTAATTTTTGGAGATTTGAATATTCAATCTTTTAGATAGTTTCATTTACTCCTAACGAGCGAACTGGAGTAAACATTGATATGTATTTATTATCAAACATTGAACGAAAGTTAAATATGGTACGATTACATCCTTCTCAGTTGTTGACAACGCTTCCGGAATCAAGTTTCTCAAGCACAAAAAATGACGATGATTTGGAACCTCCTGCGAAGGTATTGCCAGTACGAATGTGTACTTTAATTTTTAGAACGAGAACTTTTTTTTGATATGAATTTTTGCAAACTGTATTTTAGCGTCGTCGTTGGTTGGGTGACAGAAGACTGCTAACATCAGCTGTAGCAACTTTGGATGATCGATTGGCATTTATGAGAATTTGTGAAGAACTCGATCGTCGTAATGTTAAGTACAAGCCTCTTACTGTGGAACCGACAGTTGGTGGTCTGATTTTGCATATAACAGAGTAAATATAAATTTTTTTACTGTTTTTCTTTTTTTAGATATTTATTTTCAGTCGCTAAATTATGTCTAAGTGTCTAAGTTTTTCTTTTTCTCCAGCTTTTCTGAAGCCGTATCCTCAGGATCTGATGATTTCTTTTCATCCGTGATTAACTGTTGCCTGCGATTGGATACAAGAACTCGAGTTATTTGGCCATTTGAGTGCACTTTGATTAATACGCCGTTAGTTGCTGATTTCTGTGAGCCCGTTACTCATATTGATTATGAGTCAATTAAGGTGTGCATTATTTTCTCTGCACTAGAATTGTTATCCAGACATAATAGATCATTTAATATTTATACCCGACTAATGTCTCTGGATAAACAGCTGTAACATTGTCTTTCATTAACCTATATTTGTAACTAAATAAATGACATTTCTGGTGAATTAATTATTCAGACGAAGACGACGGTTATGGAAATTCATGGTAGTGGAGGAATTTCGTCACCGAACACATCAGAAAGTGTTTCAACTCATATGATTGATCGTTTAATCGTTTTTGCGCATATGTTTGATCCAGTGAAAGAGTTTGCAGCTGCTTATTATAGTCACTACAATAAGTACTGTAATGTAAGCCATGTTATTTTTACTAAAATTGAACGTTATAAATTTAAATACTGGTCAGGGAGTTTCAATCTCTTCGTCTTCACCTTAAAATTTTTATTTATTGTTAAGCGAAATCATAAATTAGGATTGAGTAATGTATGAGAAGATTATAAGTACGCATTCTAATTTAATTTCGGTGACTTTTTGAAGTATTTTTAATTGATTTTAATATATGACTTTTAAAAGTGGATGCAGATGCTTTATAATTTTTGTATATAGGTTGTGGCATTCACCTACCATAAACTTGTGTTGGCATACGGTTCGAATCGTAATATGTTGATGATGCTTTCATGGAGAACGCAGAAAGGTCCAAATAATAAGCAGTATTTTTATCTTACGTTTGGAATTGGACCGAGTCGTCGGACAACATCTACTGATCTCACCAAATCTGACACGTATGATTTTCATAGTTTGCTGTCGAAAAGTTAATGTGACTTTTCTGTCTCTCAATTCATTCTTTTCATTGACCTTGATGATCATTTCAGTCTTCGCTAATAATGATTTGTAGTATCCATAGAAATCATAAGATGAAATTTTATCTTTGTAAAGGAAAACTTTATTTTCGTTATTTGTTTCTTATGAAATAAGAGATATAGGAAGTAAAAGCTTAGATTTCATAACCTTGCACTTCATTGTTATTGGTTACTTTAATATTATTTACTTTCTCTCGTTATAATCTAAACATATCTATTGATCGGCACAGTGTGTTACGCTGTGTTTTATAATTCTTTAGAAAGTTTTTTGTCAAGTAGTTATCTTTATCGTTTATTTTAAAAAGTCAAATTATAAATAGGGAAATTTATTATTTAGAAAATAATTATAGATTGTGGAACCCACACGTACTGTTAGCTTCTCGTCTCCAAGAACGGTTCAATAAACGACGTTCTCTTATTGATCTCGTACAATACTTAATTGATTCAGTTGTTCCACTTTCTGCTCTTCATTCATTCACTCGAATTCGGCTGCAGTCACTCCGAGCATTTTGTCAGATGATGTGCTATGATGCTGCTTTAGCATTGGGTTTGCAAGTATGCATTTACTAATAAGTTGGGAGCATGCTCAAGCGTGTTTCATCTCTAGATTTCTTCATTTTGTGCGGATTTGATTTACATATCTTACTGTGGTTAAGATATGAAGAGGTAGAAAGTACAGTGACAAATATTTACAAAACTTTCAACTTTCCGCAGTTACACTAAGCATACAGTTATACAAACATAGAAGAGTCTTTTTACGAAATGACGGAGCGGGCTAAGAAGAGTTCATAATTCTCTTATAGGCCACAATATCAATAGTGGATGAATACAGAATACGTTTGATTTATGGCCGTGTGCATTTGGAATTCCTTTTATTGGGTAATTCAAGGATTGGCTTACGTGACTGCTCACTAGGTTCAACTTACGCATTTCGTTTGCGTCAGTTTTGTTGTAATTTCTTAAGGTAAGTAGTTCTTGGTTGTTGTTGTTGTTAGCCATATTTCTTTTTTCTTAAATTTATGAAAAGTTCTTCAGTTGCTGTGTCCGCCATTTGTAACACAACTATAAATTTATAAAAATAGAAATTTTGCTGAGTCCACCATTTGTGACAGAATTATAAAAATTTATAATAATCAGAAACAATTTGCACTTCAACATTTTTTCCAATGCTTTTATCAATACATGCTCTCTTTTCATCCCTTTTTTAGTCCTGAACTGCGAAGTACAAATGAAGAAAAATCACCTGGTGCTTTTGGCTGGACAGCTGCCAGTTCTGGACCTGGATCGCTACCTTCTCATCAGGTAATTCATATTCTATATATTGTTTAATAATTTGTAATTTTGAGGTAAAGTGCTAGGTGCTACTTAAGTTAGCTTGTAATGAAATAGCCAAAAAGAGAATAATAAAAGACTATTTCTAGCTGGTTCTTTATAATTAATTTTTCCAACTTTATTTGTTTTGAATTTACTTCATTTGTCGTGTAATTTATTTTTAAGATGGTTCGCTCTCCGGCATCGAGAATTGCTTCGTCACCAATGTCACATATGTCATTATCGGTTCCACCTATAGATAACTTTGGTTCTTCCTTACGGTATTCGTCAGACTCTCGCTCAAAAACTCCAATTTTGTTGGACCATGATTCACTACATTGCATGACATCTATTGATGAGTCTGGTAAGTTGCTTTCGACATTTATTCTAGTTATTTAAGATTTATTAATACTATGTTTGTATGTCACGTCATGAAATCTCATGCCTCATTATTTCTGGTTATTCAAGTTTATTCTAGCTATTCAAGATTTGTTCCATTTATTCTGGTTATTCAAGATTTGTTAAATGAAAACTCATACCTCGTTGTTACTGTTCAGAATTAATCAACGAATGTTACAGGAAATTGTCCTCTCGATCAATATTTATTTGCATTAGCGTACTTGTCAAAATTGGGTCCAGCGTTAGAGGGATATCGTCGGGAGCATCGTGGATCAGGTGCGCACCCGGTGATTCAGTTTCGACAACTAGTTGCAACTCCAGAAAGTGTTCGGTTATCGGTCTTAGGTGCTGCACCACCGAACCTGAAACATGAACCATTCTTGGTTAATATGAATATTTATTTGGATGAAGAAACTATGAGTTTAAAAATGAAATTGGATTTCGGCAAGTTTTCTTCAAACCACAATCAATTTTTTTATTATTAAATAAATCAAGTTACAAGATTAGAATTCATATTATGCAGGGAAAATGGATCAGTAATGTAGCGCCGAAAAGGTCTCATTTTTATTTTCCAATTTACAGCAGTTTTCCCCTACAGCAGGCCAAAAAACTTAATAAATGGTAAAAAAAATTGAAGTTTTGGTGGGATTAGTGATTACGTAGTAATTCAAAAATTTCATATCTTTAGACGGTGAAGATATTCCGGCTGAAAGTGATATCCGTACGGCGGAGCTTTACTTCGTTAGATTTGTTGCTCGATTGGGGAATGAAATTGCTGTTGTTGCATTCGCTAATGCATGCAGGCTCGCTGCACCGGGTGCTTTCTCGGCTATTGCTCGAATAATGAGTGTACAAATGGTAAGTTTTTATGTTTATCTGTGAGAATAACTGACTTTTGCAGTATCCATAATTTTTGGCACACTATAACTCCTCACGGAACAGAGAGTTCAAATTCATATATTTTTCACTTATTTTTCATGAATTATATATACATATTGCAATTTCATATTTGTAGAATACAAGAATATTTTCTCAGAGGTAATGTTAAGGTAATGATAAGATACTTGTGTACTTAGCAAAAAGGACGTATGTAAAAAGACTCTCAAGTAATATTTTTTCAATAATTCCGTGCGTTGTATCTGAGAAAAAAAATTGTTTTTCCTCAAATAGAATTGGGCTGAGGATACTCCTTGGCGTCCATCAATACAATTGGTAATGTGGAGCCAGGAAGGATCAGTACCAAGGGCACGTATTTCACCTGGAATTGTTATTGATCAGACAAATATCAGTGTTCTAATTTTGGTAAGCCTCTTGAATTGAAAAATCTATTGGCTTCTTGAAGAACACTCATCTTATCAGGCGCAGTTTTTTTTGTTTTCAAGCTGTTGCTAGACATAAAATATGAAAATCCTTTTCTAATTTTTAAAACTTTTAGCTTTGCCTAAGACCAGCCCGTCATAATCCATCAGAAAAAAATGCGGATGCATCGAAACACTTGATACCTCTCATTTACAACACGCAAACGTAAGATTTATTATACTTTTCTGAGATGAGTAAATTTTTGGTTTTAAGAATGATACAAAAGTGGTACTGACTTCATTTCCAATATTAAAGGAAGTGAGTTGGAATTAAGGAAATTTTTTAATTGTGCAATTAGATTCAATAGCTGTAAGTTATTTACTTGATGCAAATGAGTTAGTTGATAGTAGCTGTAAGTTATTTACTTGATGCAAATGAATTAGTTGATCTGCTTCAGTTCTTGTTATTTTTTTTGGTTTACTGTTGAACGCTGCATGTAATTTTGCATGCTTAATTATTTGATTGCTTTAGGAATACCGTAGCTCGACGAAGCAGTGGTGCAGATGATGATGCAAGTAATGCTACAACTGTTTTGTCAAATGTTTCTGAGCAATACTCCCTCACAAATGAGCCAGCATTGTGGCCAGCAATCTACTCTCTTGCTCATAATTTCGCCGTACAACGATAGCATTCATATACTTCTCAGGTTTAAAATGTGAATTTTTCCGGTTATTTTGAATGTAAGCTTTGTTTGCTTTATTACTTATTATGTTCTGCCTTCTGTATTTTTGAAGTGTCTTAAATAAATGGAACAATATTAGAACTTCACTGAGATGGACATTTCAATTTTTATACACTTAATTTTTTATGAACTGAAATAAAAAGCCTTATGCTCATGAAAAAAAGATGAGTCTAATCCTTATTAACAATATCGACTTTTAGACTTTTAGCATATTTTTCGACCATATCATGCATCCGGAGACTATGAGAATTGCTATACTATCTTTACTGCTTGTTTATGTCGTTTACTGATTAATTTTTCTCGGTCATTCACTGATTCTACTATAGACTAACTGAGAAATTAGCTTAATTTTGAATTTTGGAGACACCATCTAAATGAAATCTTCAAATCATACAAAATAGTTTTGAAGAGTTCTGTTTTCAAAGTATTCAGTAGAACCGACTGTGAGTGGTGTTTGAAGAATGAGTAGTGTTGTATATGAAGGTCTTTCTTAATAAATGTTGAGATTTCATTGTTATTGGCAGAAAGGATAAGCGCAAGCTGAATGCGATAGGAAAGAACTGTTAGTAATTTCCGGTGATTAGCCTTTTTGGTAATAGGATTGAGAAAAAACGAACTAAATGAAGAGTGGTAGTGGTGGTAGATTGCCAAGTATTGGGTAATGATGATCTCGAGTTCAAGTTTAATTTATGATTTTCGCTTATTGATTTTGTATATGGGCATAAATATTTGATTATTCGCCGGGTTAGTTTGGAATTTTCGTTTTCCAAACGCATTGTTTAGAATTGTAATTGCAAATAATTTGTTTGTTTTACATTCTTTTTAATGTTTTATTCAGCAATTCTTCGAGTTGTAATCTCCATAAAAACGTAACATTCAAATTCTTTACATTATTCCATGTCCCCAGTTGTCTAATCCTTGCTTATTTCAGGATATTATGTTTAATAGTTTTACTTCTAATTCGTATATTTGTCTTTGAATAAGTCATGCTGTTCTAAACTGGAGAGCATGCTTAAGAGAAAGCCCATTTTCCATTTGTTATTTTGCAAAAATCTCATGCGTTAACCTTCACTATTATAATAGGAGGTCTTTTTTTTTTACTTTTGATATTTTTCCTTTGTAAATACGGTTGCTTATTTAATATTGTGCTACAATTTAAAGAAAGGAGAGAATTGCAGTAAATAAATCTAATATTAATTATTTCTGTGATAGTTTGTGTTATATAAAACAGGTATACTTTTCGAAGTAGATTTTGGAACGATAAGGTATTGATCAGTTTGATAGGATTTTTTGGGCAAACGTTGATTCAGAAATGAAAATTGATCAATGTGGTGCATTTCATTGTTATACTGTAGGTAGGTATAGGGGATCATTACATCTCTCCCTCTTCTATATTCCTATTTTATTCCACCTGGTTACACAATTCTTTCTGATTTTGATAGAAAGCTTCATTTGGTTAGCAGAATGTAGAATTTTCCTTGAAGAGAGTGGCTTTTAGTAGCTTGAAATAATCAGATGATTTAGATGTTAGACATTTTCCGTCCACATCTCATTGTTGCTTATTTATATTAACTTTTGGTGTGCAAGAGCAGTACATGCATTTTAATTTTGAGTCTAGTTCCGAAGTGTATTTCAGATTTACTAGCAAAAAGTAACTTAAATACAATGGGAGCGGCTACATCTGGATTGCAGTCGCAAATGCAGCAAGAGCATGATCCAAACGCTGCTTTCCCTTGGTGGGTGCGTTTCCTGGCTAAAGGATTAGGTGTACTCGGTGGCTTTGTGGCTATTTTCTTCGCTGTACTCGGCTTACTTTCATTCTCTGCAACCTGTATCATTGCTGTTTTACTACAGCTGTTAGTTATTCTTAATTGATAGTTCCACTTCATTTCATATATAACTGAAGTTATAAATAGGTTTTGTTGTTAGCTGTAGAGTTATAACCTATAAGATTTACGAAAATAGAGATTATATATTGCTCTTATTTAGCTTTTAATGATCATGGATGATTCTTAAAAAGCTGAATAAGACCATGATGAATAAAACCAATATAGGTTAATATATGAAGTAATTCTGGAAAGATATTTAAAAATTCGTAAGAGATATTTAAAATATTTTTCTAATTAACATCCAAGTAAGTTTGTGTCTGTGGTTGAAAAGTGATCTTACTACCATTTTAAACTCTAAGAGAGCGGTTTAACCTTTATACTATTACTGCAGACTAATTCTATATTGTAGAGCATTTGGTATATTAACGGTGGCATTAGAGGCTCCATTTTGTTGCATGTTTATCGATTTCATTGAAAAAATTGCGATGTTTTCGGAATCACGGAAGTATTGGCAGAAAGCAGCTCTTTACTGCGTGTAAGTTTCTTTTAACTTCATTTATTATCTTTTGTTTAGGTAGTTCTCTTCAGGAATACTAGGCTAAGGAGATAGTACGTATATAAATGATTCCTCTCAAAACTTTTATACAAATGAATAATCTTTACTTTACATCACTTCAGGAATGTTGTTCACTAGAATATTTATTCCTTAAATTTCTGCTGGAACGCTTATTTTTTGATATATGTATTATTCCAAAACTTGATACAATTAAACTTTTATAGCATGGGCGTATTACCAATATTGTTGTGCACTGAACTAAATACAGTACTTGGTAGTGGGATGATCTTCGCATCGGGCACAGTTTATGGTTTCTTGGCGTTGGGCAAAAAAGCGGATTTATCATCGATGAGCGGCACTACGGATCCAGCATGGAATGCTAACGTCAACCAACAGCAGACGCCGACATCCTTTGGAAATCCATCTGTGGCCTGATTTGATACATATTTGCAAACTGATCTCAAGCTTTTTATTACATTCAGCCATTTTTTGTTTTCATTAGAGAATGTGACAGTTGCTTATTTTCTTTTTGAGGTTTTGAGAGAAAAACATATTAAAATTATTTCTATCACTATATATATATATATCTTATTTGCTTGTAGGTTGCTGGAGTTTTGGAAGAATTTTATTTAAAATATGAAACTTCAACGTAACTTGGCAGATGTTTTATTTACATACTGATGATAAGGGTGAATGGTACAGCAGATTAAATGTTTTCTAACTTTGAACTCCTGGTATCTTGTGCAATCATTTCTTCCTGATGTTTGTGGTAATAATAGAATGATTCTTCACTCTTTGTATAATCTTTTATGGGCTTTTTATTATCCAGCTTTGGTCTTTTTCTTTCACATGTCAATTTCCCAACTTATAATATTTCTTAGATTTCTTTACTTGTATGTTACGCACAAGAAAAGTTTATTCCGGCGTTGAATTATATCGAGAGCTGCATGCTTTTCTGAGCTGCTTTTTCGTCTTCCTTGTTCTAGTTATCTCTTCACTTTAACAATTGAAGTGAATAATAGAACTATCTCTTAAATTATTAGAATCCAGGCTGATGAAAGTGCTTAGATCCTAGAAAACAAATCCGCAAAAGCTCTTACTTAGTCTAATTGCTCTTCCATCCAAAGTTAGATGCAGTGAAAGTGCTTGGGTCTTCGGAGAGTTATTTTCTAAACCTCGAATTCATAGGTATCCTAATTTTTTCTGAAATTGTTTTAATTTTCTAGGTACTTGAAAAAATTGTGGCTGTGATGTACACTGAAAATCTAATTTGGTTATTATTTTGTATTATCATTTTATCAATTTGCTGCGCTTCTTCTCACTACTTCCTATTGACTTGTGCATGGTTTGTAATTATTTACTATATTTTTAGTGACTGTCAAATTTTTTATTTAAAGCTTGCATATTTTTTATACCATACATCTCTCATACAATTAATAATTTATTCAAACTGAAAAGGGACTTTATTTTGTTAGTTGTAATCCTGCTCATATTGCAAAAATGATGGTTTCTATATGTGAAATGGAAAATGCAACATCCATTAGTGGCAAAAACCTTAATCATTTTTTCATGAAGAGAATACGGAAGTTTTTATTTGTACATTGTTTCTTTACTGTATATCCTCCTAGGCATTACATATTCCAGAATGGGAAGGGGATGTGGATTAAATGGAAGTGCATGCAGCAACAGTGCAAGCGAAAGTAATTAGATGCACTTTCGAGAAAGTTTTGACAGTGGAATAACAAAGTAAATGAAAAATATCATACATCTTTGTGAAAGTTAAGTACAATTAAATACTCTTAATGTAACTAGATGTATTGCATGCATTCATAACTAACTAGATGCATTGTTGAAGAAGCTTTAGGATGGTGATTTAAAATTAATCATGGAAATACAGTATCAGAGGATATCCTCAAAAGAGATGAAAAAG